>JABFFJ010000268.1:0-95196 GCA_013623715.1 Fusarium verrucosum
CCGGACTTCTTTACTTCTCCCCCGCTTTGTATTGGGCGCTGTTCTGCCTTGATACTGACTCGAGCCCTTCCTTACCAGGCCGGTTCTTCTACATAGTTTGGCATTCGTATCTCGAACGTACCATCATCCCTAGCCGAACTGGTGGACGCCCACATTATTTCGCCCACCCACTTCCCCCCCCCTCTAGCCAGGGCAACAACATCCGACTCTACAACCTCGACATAACAATCCCACCTCTACCATCCACTTCGCAATGGCCCAGCACGGGTTCAACCAGTTTGGCAACGGCCATAGCGGCGCGAGTATCGACCCCAATGATCTCGCCATGTCAGGTGGTTATTCTCCTTCATTCAATAACTTCAACTCGAATTCTGCAAGCGGCACAAACGGCTTCTCAAACAATTCCGCCATGTTTGATGATGACGAGCTTCTTGATGGTCTTAACGGACCTCCTGTTACCCAATCTGGCATGTCGGGCCAAGGCCAGGACTTCTCAGGACTAAGTATGGGGGGCTTCACCCAGAACTTTTCCCACCGTAATTCCGGTCTGCAAATCGACCAATCTCACATGAACGGCTACTCAAGTACACCCGATGGAGATCCCATCCAGAGTCCATTCAATACTGGCTTCAACACCCAGTACCGACAAATGCAAGGCCACTCCCTCGGAACCTCGCTACATTCGCCCTTGTCCTACAACGAGTCTCCCTTGGCCGGCGCCATGAATGCCGATAGCAACGATCCAAACTACCTCAACGCCAAGGCCAGAGCTAGAATGTCCCAGCAGATGCAGCGAAAGACATCCAACAACAGCCGTAGCCCCATGTCTCCCATGACCCCCAAAACCGCTACCCTCCATGGAATGACAATCGGATCGCAAGAGTCTCCCGGTTTCGGCGGTCAAGCAATGAAGTCGGCCAATGGCCAGTGGCTCAATACCCCTGCTGGAAGTATTCCTGCTTCTTACAACTCGGGCTTCTCTTCACCCATGCAGCCAGGCATGAACCAAATCAGCGAGGTCATGCTGAAGGGCGGCACTTCCATGCCTGCCAAGCTTGGTGTCGTTTCGAACGCGGTCTCGTCCCAGGAAATGAAGAGGAAGCGTCGTCGAGAGTCTCATAATCTTGTCGAGCGTCGCCGACGAGACAATATTAACGAAAGAATCCAGGATCTCAGCCGACTTGTCCCCACTCACCGTCTGGAGGATGAGAAGATCCGAAAGCTAATCCAGAACGGGACACCTCTCTCGCCTTCATTGACCGGAATCTCGAGCCCCCAGGCAACCTCGGGCCTCGCCGGACCAGGTGCCCGACGAGCTACTGGAAATACTGCAGGCAATATCACAACAGGACTTCCTATTGAGGACAAGGACAAAGGGCCCAACAAGGGCGATATCCTCAACGGCGCCGTCAGCTGGACTCGGGATCTCATGTGGATGCTCCACCTTAAGCTTCAACAGCAGGAAGAGATGATGAACACCATTGCTGAACTTGGGGGTCATTTCCCCTTTGAGATGACAGAAGATGAGCGACGCATGCAGACTGAGCTTATGGATGCCATTTCAAAGAGTGAGGACGGTTCTTTCTCTTGTTACTCGCGAACAGCTGGATCTGGTCTGCGAGTGCCTCACCACACCGATTATCGAGGTGAATCTCTGTCCGGCGGAGGCGGCAGTCTTGATCCTGTTGCCATCAGTCCAGATGACAATCTCGATTTGAATGACACGAACCAATTCTGGCATGACCCCGATGACAACAACAGCGGCCACGCTTCCGTCAACTTCAAGGAAGAGGATGAATACGGCATGGATCTTACACAATAGTGTGCGCTCCTGTCTAGTCCATCTTCTCCCCCTGCCCTTTGGAGCATGTCTCCTTGAGCGCAGACCAGGACCACACTCAATAGGTGGCCCTCTCTTGCTTACTTTATGGTTGTTGGCGTTTGCGGTATCTGGCACCGGCATCATTCTTATCATTGCATATCACTATCCTCTTTGGCCTGGCATTGTGCTGCCAATCAATTTAGAAGATGTGATCTCTCGGTGTTTGGCATTGTTTAGGTGTTTTATTCTTTCGTGGTTTTGGGTCGAGTTGCATCACTATACGTTACAGGGGCATGTCTAAACTTTGTTTCACATTGTGCTGGAGTGGTTTATGTTTGCTGGGGTTGCTTCTTGGGTGGGCTGGTTATCGGTGTTGCTGTTTTTCCATGCTGGGATACCTCGAGGCGATTATCTGCATCAAGTCCGGGATGGGCGGTGAATGTATGGACGCAAGGTCAAACATTGATGAATGTCTTTGGATTTTGGAAACTTCACTTCTCTCCACTCCTGTTCTTCTTTCTACTTGCGGTCTAATGCGCACACTGCGGCGTCCCTAAGTCTTGGTCACTGGGCGAAGGGGAAGTAGATCTATGTTTGGCTTGGTGTGTTTGCTGTAGTCTTGCAGCCTTTTCGTTGCTCTTTATTGCCTAGATACCACAAGCGAGATACCTATCGTTATAAATGTTTCCACCTGTGTCCATACAAGTTTACGGATCATAGAAATGCCCAATTACCAATGACGAGTGCAGAGTAGATACTCGCTCATGGCTGTCAGTGTATTCCATACCAATTTCCGTTTCATATCCTCCTGCAGAGCGATACGCTCAAGGGCACAGCGACCGTCGAAATACTTGCACATGACCTGCCAGCTGTTTGCCAACTTTTCATCGTTGAAACGGCGCGCGATGGCAGACAAGTAGCGAGATTCTTTACCAGTGGCCTTTTTGGCGTCCAAGATGATATGCGGTGTTAATCCTTGGAGATGAGGGTGGTCATTAACGGAGGGATGCGCAGTGGCAACTGGTACAGGTTTGCGGGCGTGCGCGGTAGCCTTTTCAGCGGCATCACGCTGGGCTTTGGAAGCGATACGTTCAAGACGAGCTTTCTCGGCGGCCTGCTCGGCGACGGTGGGGACGTGGGAGCCGTCTGTGCCGGAGTGACCTTCGGAAGACTCGGAAGTGCGAGGGGCCGAAGTGACCGTGGAGGAGTCATCTTTGACATCGTCCTTTTCTTTGGTCTTGTGCGCATCTGCATCCGCAGCCGCGCGGAGCTCCTCAGCCTCCATCTCGTACTCAACCTCATATAAGATCTCAGGCCAGACGACGACATAGGCAAAGGTGCATAGCTGGGTGACCCAGCCGCGGCGCATGAGCCAGGCAAGCATAAGGAGATAGATGGGCCGGTGGGCTTTGCTAGGTGAGAACTGCTTGTATGGGCGGGGTGCTTGAGATAGTTCGGCGAGGAAGTTTGGGAGTGGTGGAGCCAGGGGGAATGCTCGCTGCCATTCTTGAGTATCAAGAGGGAGACGGGAGAGGTCGCTGTTGGGAGATAGGATGTATTGGTCCTTGGCGTGAAGAGGAGGGATGGCAATGGCACGACGCCAGAAGATAAAGTGCTGGGCATATTTACGCACTTGGCCCAGCGTGAGGATGTTGCTCTGGCCAACTTGATAAAATCTATAGATGCGTTAGATCAAGTCCAGGGCCGAAGGAGGGAGACACTTACGATTGTGTGGGTTTCGACAATCGTACAAACTCAACCATGGAGGCTGTTGTCGGGTCTGGATCAGCTTGAAGCTCGGCGATGATTTTCTTCTCATCATCCGTGAGCAATAGAGCAAAGTTGCGATCTAAAAAGCCGGGCTCCTCAAGGGCATCCTGGCTGATGAGAGTGTTTGCAGTTGTTAGCCACAGGCCACGCTGGGTTCCCTCTTCACCTTGTGGGAGGTCATCGATATAGAATGGAATTGGGATCTGGACCGAGGGAGTCAGAGAGCCAGCAGCGGTATCCAGATGTAAAGCCGCGATCTTGTTTTGTGAGACTGCCTCGTATATATCGTGCATGGCAGCGGCTAGGGATGAGCTCTGGAGGATTTCTCTCCAAAGGACACTCATCCGTTTCCCTAAAAAGTAGACGTTAACCAAGATGGGTTTTTTTTTCGTTCAAGTCTGAGTGATACTCACGCTCCTCTCGCGCCTTATCCTTGGCAACGAGAATTCTTTTCGACTCTTTCCACACAAATTCGCTATGCTGCTGGCTATACTTGAAAGCCTTGCTGACCTTCTTTATAATATGATCGTACATGGACTCGACAACGTCCTTGACTTCGTTACTGCTGGGATTGAGGATGAAGACGAGGTTGAACATAGTCATAGAACTGCGCTTCTCGTCGTCCTTGTCCTTGTCCTTGTCTTTCTCCTTGCCATCTTCTTTCTTGCTCTCCTTTTCCTCAGCAGGTTGCTCGGGAGTCTTTGCTGTGGGCGGTGGATCGATCTCATGAGGTGCAGTCTGTTCCTCGTTGTAGGCAGAGCGCTTCTCGGCGCGAGATGTCCTTTTAGGTTTCTTCCATCTACCATTCTCGGGAACATGAATAGGATATGATACACAGTATAGTGGATCTAGTGACAGTTGAAAGAGTCGTTTGTGATAAGGACGAGCGGGAGATAGAATTCCAGCAAGATCACGAGCAGGGAATCCCGCAACACGTTCCCATGGAACAATCTGAGAGCCGGATTCGGTGAAAGAGTGTTCATCAGGATTCCGACCCTGTTTAAGAGGCGCGTTGTCAGCAACATCTGAGAAGCTCTGTAGCGATAGTCTTTCGAGTAGAATGTCCTCAAGCTCAGCTCCAGAAGCGGAGTTTGATTTGGAGTGAGGCTCAACGTGTGCAGGGTAGTGGAATACAAAGGCTGGGCCGTCGCGAGAGCGGTTGACTACAAGGGCGACGGCAAGAAAGTTGTCGCTGGTGATACTCGGGACGGCCATAGCGACGGGGTTTTACATGATATGGCTGAATGTGGCCATTGATTATCACATGGGATGATGTCGTTGACCTGCTGTGAGGCAAGCTTGGATATTCAGATGAGGTTCTTCGCGATGGGGTTTGTCCAATAGAGCACGCCTCGAGGAAGTGGTGGTGGAGAGATGAATGAGCCTCAAAGGCGCCACAGTGTGTTGGAGGGGCATCGTTAGGTACGCACGCACGGGCTAATTTACAGCTTTTAGCCTTGAGGCTTGAGGTGGGGGTTTCAGAAAAGGCCAGTGGTGTGCTGTGAAGTATGTGGCGTCATTCGCAGTATCTTCAAGATGACATAAGGCGGTAAGTAAGTATACCTACTAGGTAGGCAGGTAAGTAAACAAACAAACAAATGCGGTCTATCATTGATGGTCAAGTCGTTCTGTCACGACGCGTTATGTGCAGATGGCTTAGAGGCACTTTTGCTCAAAGAGATCAACCAGCAACGCAACCCAGCCAGCATAGCAAATGGTTGGTGGTTAGCGTAGAATAAATAGCCCATCAAATTTAACAAGTCGGTGTGCAGAATAGGCAATGGACAATAAAAAGGGCGCAAAAGAAAACTCGGTCTTTGTCCTGGGGGGGTTCCTCCCACGTTGCACTGTATCGATTTGCTCTCCACGAGACAGCTTTATATTGCCTTTGTGTTGTATATGTACCTACTTACATATCAAGTAATGAAAGGGGCAGTGTTATTCGCACATCAGTGGCGAGAAATCAACTTGGGCACCGGCTAGAAAAAGACCCAACGGACTTCCCAACACAATTTCCTATCCATTTCCCTTTCTAGTACTCACCGACCGGCTTATTGTAGGCTGTTTTCTTTCAAGCAGAAGCACCACTTTAGTGGATTTTCGACGTCGAATAACCTAGGGGTTGCATAGTGCATCCTTCAGGTACCTCTAGTACTTAGGTCTTTACCTGCAATCAATCAATTACCTGGACATGTGATTCTGGGCCGAAACTGGACAGACAAACATTTTCCATTCTATGGTACACGTACTAACAAAGCAAACTATTCGACTGGCACTTCAGACTCGCCTTTTTATTCCTTTCACATATCCTGCATGCAGTTTGATTCGACCAGGGCATACCTATTTAGTTCATACACTGCCACGTACCTTATGGTCCACTGAATCTATACTGAATACCTACACAGATACCGCACGCATTATTTCATACCTTGCCTCAAAGCCTCACATCCACATCCACATTCACCTTACGAGTGACACGCGACAATCCTTCCCTCGTATTGTCAAAAATTCCAGACCGTGGCGGAGAACGGCACTCTCTTCCTTTCCGCAAAGGTCTAGGCCGTCCCACGCCCACAAAACGAGCACCAAGCACCAACACCGCTCCGTCCCGTCTGCCTTAGCTTGTTATTATTATTACTACACGGGTTGCCTAACCTTTGCCGGCTTCCGTTCGACTGGAAAGGGAACAGGTCGTGTGCTTTTCTTTCTATTTTATTATCGATCTCCCTCGCCTCGCCCTGCCCTGCCCCTCGCCCTCGTCATCACCACCACCACCGTTATCTGCTGCCTCTTCTCCCGTCATCATCAACCTCTCAGAGATTCCCCGTCCTCGCCGACTCCTCCGCTTTCCGGCCGTCCCCCTCCTCGAGCCTCCGGTACCCCTTTCTCCACCGTCTTACGGTAAAAACTGCATCCTGCCACCGTCGCCGGCGCCGCTCTATCTTAGACCGTCCCCGGATTTCCGCCCCTGAGCTGAGCCCCTTGAACACATCTACCTACCACCTAGGCGCTTTGGATTTTTTTTCCTGCTCTCAAACTCATCTTCCCAGACTTGAGACTTGCTTGAACTTGCTTGATCACCAATTCAAGCGATTCCAGCTCCTCTCAGCGCATCTATCTCTCATCTCTCTTTGACTCGCTGGTGCTTTGAAACCCCACCATTGCACTTCAATCTGTCCCCTCACCTACCCCCCTCCGCGCATACTCTCTCTCACCTCCTTATTTTTCACTCAGCACTACGCTCGTGTGACCATGACAGCCTCACCAACCAAGCTCGATTTTGGCCATGTGCCCTTTCTGGACTTGGCCTACGACAACAATGAATCACAAGACTCGGCTCTCAAGCTCATTCTGACGCTCATGCCGGATTGGGCTAGCCAAGACTCCAACGTTGAATTTGTACGCTTCACCGATGGCATCACCAATACTCTTCTAAAAGCCATCAACCGCCGTCCTGGCATGTCTAAGCTTGATGTTGATCGGGATGCTATTCTGCTACGAGCCTACGGTCATGGAACTGCCGTCCTCATTGACCGTGAACGTGAGGCCGAGAACCATGAGCTGCTCATGAGACATGGTCTTGCTACTCAGTTGCTTGCCCGTTTCAAAAACGGTATGATGTACCGTTATATCTTGGGCAAACCTGCTCGCGCCCAGGATCTTAGTGAACCTCTAATTCTATCCGCTATTGCCCGCCGCCTTGCACAGTGGCATGCAACTGTACCTTGCTTGTCAGACCCAAACCACAGCCGGGACGGTAGGCACGTAAATGGCAACGCCAAAACCAATGGGTCTGCCAACGGCCATGCCAACGGCTTTGTGAACGGAGACAGCAAGTCTCGCCAGGAGCAGATTGACAGTACTGCTCCTGGAAAGCCTCCGCCTAACATGTGGACAACTATGCAGAAATGGATCTTTGCCTTGCCCACTGAAACGGATGCTCAGCGGGAGAGGCAAGCACTGCTACAGGGCGAGTTAGAGGATATGGTAAAGAGACTTAGCCAGCGCCCTGGTCTCGGCAAGAATGGGGTATGTTTATAAAATACACATCCCACGCGATGTAAAGTAGCTGACTGACTGACCTGTGTAGCTTGTCTTTGCGCACTGCGATCTGCTATGTGCCAACGTTATCATCCACGGCGAAAACGACGCAGCACCCACCGTTGACTTTATCGATTATGAGTATGCTACACCATCGCCTGCGGCGTTTGACGTGGCAAACCACTTTGCAGAGTGGGCAGGATATGACTGTGACTACTCAGCCGTCCCCAGACAGGATCAACGACATGCCTTTGTAAGAGAGTACATCAAGTCCTACTTTTCATTAACAGGCGAGACTGTCGACGAGGAAGAGGAGGTACGCAAACTCATGACTGAGGTTGATGCCTACCGAGGAGTGCCAGGGTTCTATTGGGGCATCTGGTCTCAAATTCAAGCCGTCATCTCCAAGATCGACTTTGACTATGCTCAGTACGCTGAGCTGCGTTTGGGCGAATACTGGGCATACAAGGGCGAAGAGGATGGCAGCCGCAAAGCCTCAGGCCAAGAAATGCCGCTGAGGGAGAAGACTTGGTGGCGCACCGAGTAGGTGAAACCACAGAAATTCATCCGAGTATCGGATAACGACAATCGAAGCAGGGACTGAAGCAAGTGACATATATTCACTGTCAATCAGTGAGCGGGAGGGTGATTGATTCAATAAGCGGTTAATTTGGGCGGGAAATCGATTAGAAAAGGTCGGCAACGGGAACGGACACAACGGGGATCGGATACAGGGAAGGCGTTTACCATGTTTCTTTTTCATGGACCCAGGTTTGGTTTCTTCCAAGAGCAGGCAATATTGTTTCCGTTCTTGGTCTCAACCTTTTCGCATCTTCTCTCATATTCCTGGACGTTATCTCCGTAACGAACAGCCACCCTCTTGCCACCCTCTTGGTGCTGGGCACACTTCCATTGTGTTGTTTTCATCCTTTCTCATTCTTGTTTTTCATCTTATTGTTACGTGTTCTTGGATTATGATGATATAAGGAAAGCTCAACAGCGGGATGGGGGATGGTATCAAGAGATAAAGCCATTCAACATGAGCTACAGCTACCCACGACAACCAGAGAAGGTTAAGATGTCACGAATGAGCTAGCTGGCTTGACTGCATGATTAGCATAATTAAACCAACAGTAGATGGGTCCTTTTAATATAAACACATTTCTCTCATACCATACCTACCTTATGCAGTACGTCAACATTTGTCTCTTGAGGCGCCGAGGCCCCCTCCCTGGAGTGCTTTGTTGATGCTCAACATGGACGACGTATGATTTCGCCATGCCTTTTTGATTACCGAGACATTTCGGACGGGTCAGCTCACTTGGATCTCATATTACTTAGCCTGGCAGAGGAGGGCTGGCATTGACGAAACAATGTAGCCGCCATCTTATAGGTCGAAACACGAGGACAGCTGCATCACCAGAAACAGCATCCTGCGTTCATCACGCCCGTTTGACCAACCGGGACCATGTCCCAAGACGGCCAGGGAGGACAGGCGGCTGTCTACAGTGCATACCTTGGTCAGTTCAGGTTATAACAGCAAGGCATATACCTGGATGGTGTGGCTTGTGGGAGAGGTACATAGACCAGCAGACGTGGCTGGCTGGCTTAGGAGAGATGAGAGATAAAGGCAAGGTGCTTGCAGCAAGGTAAGGTACGACGTAGTGTCGCATCAAACCTGGGGCTGGCCAGGGCAGTTGAATGCATGCCGCTGAGCTGGGAACTTTCTCTCAAACTTGCTTGGTGGTGGGGAGGGGGGACTCTTTTCTTGATTATGTACGGACATGTACTTAGCATAAGACATGTGCTGTGCGATTGCCGGTTGTACATACAGTTGATCGAAGTCATCGAGATGAGGAATGAAATTAACTGTCTTCAATTGCTCCGAAGAGGACCGGGAATGTGCTTGAGCTCGATCCAGATCCATGTCTAGCTCGACGGAACTGAACATGGAACTTCCATAGACCTAGCTCGGGGAAGACAAGGCAAGGTACGATAATAAGATAAGGTACTGCAGGCCTTCTCCAGCTGATAAATTAGTAATTAATTAGCTGGCCATGCCTTACTGTTGCTTCCGTACGTAGTAGACCTAAAGGTTATATAGCCTTCCAACTGGATATTCTATCATCTTGACGACAAAGATAGAAATGAATACGGAGTATGGATAACAGCTGTCATGATACCATATCGAGCCTATTTTTTTCATAATAATTTTTTTCTTCATAATAATTCAATCATAAATGGGATAGAAAACCAAGACTACCTATCTCGTAAGCAGTTATTAAGCAGCATGGTCTCGGTTCTTTCTTTTTTCTTTTCTTCTTATTTCCCTTTCTTTTCTTTTTCTTTGCCGTAGCCGCCGAGAGTAAGGCAAGTACCTAGGTATGTATGTCGCACAAATTCCGACATGGGCTGTCTTTTTAGCCTCGAACACCAACGAGATGAAGGGTCGACCAGGGTTGTTTCCAAAACTCGTGGCTTTGCGACGGACAGTTGAAGAAGCGGGGCGCCTGGACTGGACGTTGCCCTGTGGCTTCTTGCCCAAGGTATGGTACATACATACAGTAGCTTCCAAGACTTCCCGTCTCTGCCTTTCCTGCCTTGCACTTTCCACTCGCGTTCGATTGAACTTGCACTTGTGATGCATGCGTGGCCGCTAAGCACCCAACACCCCTGACACCTGCCTAAGAACCGTTGATGTGGGCAGCCAAGGGTTCCAGAAGCAGCTCCTTCCATTGGCTGCCTCTGCTGGTTTCAAAACTTTGAGTTCCAGTCGGGAAGGAGCATGGTCCATTTTGTCGCCATCCGACATCCACCTCAACATCAACTTTGACATCCACAATTTTCATTCACACCCACAATCCCCTTCCATCTTTCGCCAGAGACAGCTCTGCAGAGCATTAGCTTATATTCAAAAGCTTACCGACTTTTATTTTCCCCAGATGATTTCCTTGGCTTTGGTTTGCAGGAGACGTGGCGAGGTAGACACGAGAGACACAGAGAGAGAGAGAGAGAGACACACACACACGAGAAGGTTGGCCAGGCCCCTCCCGTTCCGAATTCTGACAGTCTCCAAAAGAGCTTGGGCCAGGGCCAGGGCCAGGGTACCTTAGCTACCTACCTATGTACCCAGCTCTTCCAAGGTAAGGTAAGGTAGGCTTCATCATCTCCATCTTACTCATACTCACTTACCTACCAGCTACCCTCGCTACCTCGTCCAGCTCATTGCCATGGGATTGGGTAAATTGTCCCGGCTATTTGCCAACTACCCAGGATATGGGTATGGCATGACACCTCAGCCTTTGCCTCTCAGCTTCACAAATGTCATCTCGGCAAAGAAGAAAAAAAACACTCATCCAAAGGGAATCCAAATTTCCGCTGATCTCGCAAGGTCGTAGCCGATCACTCATATGCAGGGAAAGACCGCATCTTTGGGGATGGACGGATACAGACAGACACGCTACTAAGTTGCAGTACAGCATAAACACAACACAATACATACGTACAGCCAGCACAACACCTCCATTGTTGCAGTAGCGTCGAGAGCAGGGGCGAGCATGGGTGACATCCTCAGGCGCCGCCGTTGCTACTGGCGGCTTTTTGCTTGTCATTCGTCTTGCGCGCTTTGTTGCTCTGGTTCCTCACTCATCTCATCTCTGAGCCAGATTAGGGTTGTCTAGTCTAATCATTAGACGACAGTAGACAATCCCGAGGGTTTCGGCCGGAACTTTTAGACGCACGCGCATTTGCCACATTATCCCAGCAACCTCTCTCCCTTGGGCAATCTCAAACCCGGCCAAGCCCAACCTAGAACAGAACAGTGAGAACTGTCGCTTGCCTGGCAAATTGGCTCAGCTGCCTCGCCAAAAGTTCGTGCTCTTACCGCCTGAACGACAGACAACAACACCAACCCCACAGAGACAGAGTCTTCTTGACGAAGGACGAGACGAGATGGAGGGCCGAGCGCGTACTGAAGCTGTCCACGTTGCGGCGAGACATGGCGCTGCGATTCGAATGTGAAAAGAAACAATATCAAACAGAGACAGTACCAACGCTAAGACTTAGATGGATCAACATGCGCATGCACCACCACCCGCCATGACAAGCGTGGGTGCAAAGCCACAGCAACAGTCTGAGCTACACCCTCTCCCGTCTCAGTTCCTGCAGCCTCTCTACTCTATCTGTAATAAACAATCGCATTGAGAAATGTAACAGACGGCATGGCGGTGCCAGAGCCAGACAAACTATACTCAGCTCTTGACCCTCTCATCAGCAAACTCTCGTCCCGCATGGTAACCGTTGTACCTTAGCGCAGGGTTACGACCGAGAAGGGGCTGCTACCCGACAAGGCTACCATGGCAAGGTCACTGTGATGGAGCATGCGGACGAGGGGGCGAGCTGGGCCAGCAGGGCGAACGGGACGAACAGCTCGCGCAGGGTTGTGGTGTTGGAATCGCACTCATGCCTGGACTCGTGGCTCTTGCCAGGACCCGGTTGGTGGGTGGTTCCCCGCTGTCTGTCATTGGGATCATGGCCCTCCAACGAGACTGACATGCCTACATTCGCACTGAGTTGTCCTGCGTTGATGGCCAGCAACGTACCGTGCCAGCATCCGTCGAGGAACACGGCCCTTTCTCTCTTTGCTTGCCGCCCCAGGACCAGAAGAGCATTTCTACTGTAATAACCGAGTCCCAACAACAAATCCAAGGTCTCGTAACCCCCGGCGCCCTTGCAATACACGGTTTATACCTGGTTAACTGCGGGCTCCAGACGGATCCAGGCCCAAAGGCCGCACCGCATCGTTGTCGGCACTATCTCCAAATCTGCCGCGACGGGGGAGCTATGCCCCACCTTGCTCACTCTTTGCCCTCACTCCCTCGCTGTGCCTCACACATGGCCGGGGCCTTGGGGGGTGAGGGCCCAGCACAATGCAATGTCGTGCGCTCGTGCCCTCTGATAAATCTTGGCTTGTTCATTCGTCTTGATTTCTAACATCTCCACGAGAGCCTCCGGATCGATTTCTGATATTGCCCGTCCGGGGGGCTCATCCTCTCGTCTTGTTAATTATTCCTTTCGACCCTCTCCGTCTCCTGCATTGGGCGACGGCTGCCCGCCTTCTGTTGTGTACCACAGACAAATGGCTACTGGCAGATGCGAACAGTAACCAGCCAGCGAACTTCTCAGGAAAGCGACCAGTCATGCTCACCAGCTCTAGCCGATTCAACAGGAACTCATTGAAAAGTCGACTCTGGACGAGATGAGATGATCTGGTCCAGAGATGAGCCGGGATGACTACACTCCACGGGGCCTATCCGACCCGGAGTCCCATCTTGATCTTGCCGGCCAACGTCAGCGACCTCAGTTTGATGCTGGCACTGGGTCGGAGCCAGTTGCACCATCGCTAAATCAGCAAGGCCGACATGTTACTCTCAATGCTGCTCTCGAGGTCGATATGCTGCGGCACAAACTTCGTTCCCTTGAGAATCTTGTCGAACGTTACGGTACGCCTCGTCCCGCCTTTTTCGCTATCCCGGATTGTCGTCACCATCACTCATGTCTACCGAAACCTGTTGCGAATATTTTGAGGCACATTCTAATTTTTGCTTTACCGTAGGCATTTCATCACGCATCCCCTCTCTCTCTGAAGCTGAAGAGGCGCGGGCTCTCCAGTATCGTTGCGAATGCCTCGAAGCTGCATGTAAGCAACAAAGTAAGTGGTTAACTTGGTCTTGCACGGCCCGTCTTGCAAGTTTCAGTAGTCTTGGATATGAGTAGAACTAACAATGTAGACATGGACGTTGCCCGCACTCTAAAAAATTCACCACCATTTCCACTACCACAAGGATACCCATCTTGGCTCGATCATCATCTTGCGCATCATGATCGAGTAACTCACTCTTTCCCCTCGACAGACTCTTCTTCTACCTCTATCACAAATCCTCCGAGGGCACCTTTTAAGTGTTCGCATGAGCAATGCATCCACTATGTCTATGGATTCTCGACTCAGCTGGAACGAGACAATCACCTTCGGTTACACTCGACCAAGACTACGAATGATCCAGTGCCATTTATGCCAGCCCAGAGCTCTTCGAAGATTTCCGAATTACCAGAGACAGCCAGCAGCCTTTTGCCTCGGGACCGATTACCACCTATTCAACCCCCAACTACACTCGTAACCACTAACCTACCTCCTCTACCATTTCCAACGCCCTCAACCGCCTCCACAGCGACGACGAGAAGAGACCACAGTTCAAGTTTCTCCTTCCCGGATCCCAAACCTGCGCTGACAAGAAGCGGCGAGGATACCGCGTCTGACCCCCAGTTGCCGCCTCTAAAAAGAGCTCGAGTCGGACATGATCGTCTGAAGTCGATAGGGGAACTCAAACTCCTCCACAACAATGACCCTTGTCTCCGATGTCGAGCTTCGAACAGACCAGTAGGTTTTTCTCCCGTGGCCGCTTGCCAAATGAACGGAAATGCTTACCTTTTTAGTGCGATGCCAACAACCCCTGTTCTCGCTGCTCAGGAATGTCTTCATCTGAGTTAGAAGTGCACTGGAGCATCCTGGGATGTTATCGTGGATCAGTCACCTCCCTTGTTGATGTTCTGCTTCAAGGTACCGACATTCTTCGCCAACGCTCCCGCTTTAGCTAAGTTTTGACAGGATCGTTCGCCTGGTCACAGCCTCAGACGCCATTAACACCTTCAAATCCTCGGCGAGGAAGCATCAATGACAAAATACTCGCTCAAAATCCAACTCTATCAACTGTAAACCGGCCTGCCTGGAGGCTTGATTTTCAGGATACGTTTTGGTGGCAAGATGGAGAGCCTGGTCTTGACGAACGCATTAACCAACCACTAGGACCTGGCCACCATGACCAAGGAGCTGCGCCGCCAGTTCTGCACCTCATTGCTTCGAGCCCGAGTTTTCGAAATACTGCCTTTGATCTTCTCGAGCTGTTAAGTGTCAGCGGTCAACTTTCGATGTCCCGAGAAGAGGAACAGACGACACATCCCACCCTTTTCCGCGCAAAACAACTATTACGAGAGATCATATTTTATGACGCCTCCCAACCGAGCCAGTTGCTGCGAAGCGAATCCACCTACCCTCCACGGACCCCTATCGATAGTCGTCCTTCTACCGAGCGCAATGTGTCCTTGAGAGAATGCACCCGCCGCTACCTAGTCTCTTTGGATTTTGCAGCTTCTAGTTTGTCAACCATGGGTCTAAGACAGTGGCTAGGGGTTTTTATTTCGATCTGCATCTTTAGTGCTGTTGATACCATCTTGGTTGACATTGCGTGGTCTTTTCAGGGAAACGATCTATCACAAGCCAGTGCAACACCAACTGAACGGCCTGATCAAGTCATTCGAAGCGTATATCAAGCGCTAGTTTCTCTTTTTGCCATTTCAATCGATCCTTTGTCTAATGCGTCTGAACTCGACGACCCGATTGTCCGCAACATAGCAAGAATAATCCACCGCGATCAGTGGCCTCCCAGGCATCTATTCTCGAGCTACGATTTTCTCATGAACCTCGGCGCAGGAGAAGTTCCTAACTATGGATTCAACGGCTTTGTTCTGCCTGGGAGGCAATCGTTAGGGCCGAGGGGCTCGAGGGGCTTCCCCCCAACACAACTGGACAGCACGCCCAGACAATCTTATCAGAGGTCTGCGCCCTCCCTGAGCTCAGCAGGTCCTTCATCACAATACATCCCCCAAAGTTCGCGGTCGGACTTCCCTGCACCCGGACAATTCGTGCTGTCAGGTGAGGGGGGGGGACGCGCCCGTAGACACACGATAGGTGACGATATGTCACCTCACACGGAACCCCGACGACTTTCTGGCGAACCAATCTCTCCATCAAGGCTAAAATCATCTTCTCGTCGAACTTCTTTGCGTCGCGTATACTGCGACAAGTGCAACGAGCATCCTGACGGCTTCCGTGGCGATCACGAACTACGGCGCCATATAGACGCCAAGCATTCAGCAACGGTCAAACGATGGGTTTGCAAGGAACCTAAAAACCAACTACCTAATTCGCCTCAGCCAGTGATCCCCTTGTCGAGGTGTAAAGCGTGTCTGGCACAAAAGCGATACGGCGCATACTATAACGCCGCCGCGCATCTTCGTCGCGCGCACTTCCGGCCTCATCGAGTGGGAAAGGCCAGTGGCGACTGGCCATCCATGAGCGTTTTGAAGGATTGGATGCGAGAAGTACGTCAGTCGGTCGATGTGCCCGAAGAACACATCTCCAGCGGCGAAGAAGACATGGACGAGTTTCCAACACCAGCCGACTATAGAGATCCAATGTCACAGCAACCCCCTGCGATTCCCGATGTACTGCCAGGGGTCTCAGTATTAGGCCCACTACTTTCATCAAGTTCTATAGAGCCATCAATACCGATCGAACGAGCCAGCCCATCTCGACGACCCGCTGAGAATCGAACCAGATGCCCTCATCCTGATTGTGGTCGTGAGTTCCGTGACCTGGCCTCTCACATGCTCACGCACCAAGAGGAGAGGCCTGAAAAGTGCCCTATCGTAACATGCGAGTATCATACGAAAGGATTCGCGCGCAAGTACGACAAGAATCGTCACGCCCTCACTCACTATCGTGGAACCATGGTGTGTCCATTCTGCCCGGGGGTTGGCAGTCCTTTTGAAAAGGTCTTTACACGTGCTGATGTCTTTAAGAGACACCTAACTGCTGCCCATCAAGTTGATCAGACAGGCCATAGCAGTGGCCACCGACTACCTGGAGGCGATGATCCTGTGGGCACAAAGGCGAGGTGCTCTATATGCAAAAACGGGTTTGGAACTGCGCAAGACTTCTATGAGCATCTTGATGACTGTGTATTGGGCGTCATCGTGCCCACTGGGAATCCATCAAATCAGCAACCCCCCCGATTACAAGGATCTCAGCAATAACACTAAACCGGGAAACGGCTGTATAACATGACAGGATCATGGATGTCCGATGAAAGTAATTGAACGAATGAGACGGCTTGGATCATCTTAAAGAAATACATAGGGACCGTGAGACGGTCTTTTCTTCTACTTCTTCTTCCTCCCTTTCACTCTCCCTTCCTCCCTTTTGTTTATCAAACACCATTAAGACTCTGTGCCCGGCGCACAGCAGGAGCAGATTTCGATTCTAGATACCACCAGAGTTAGGGCGGCATTTGCCGCATTTTTGCTTTTCTACGATCATAAATATCCTTTGGTTAGGCATTTAGCATACCACTACATTCAGTTAAGAGACTGAGCGAATATCATCACACATCTTAGATGAAAACAAACGTGCAACCTTTGGTTTGATAAACATGATATGTATTGAAAAAGGTGAAATCTGGTATTGCGCCTCATCCCATCCCTCGGGACGCATGACGTGACCAATCGTATCAAACTGATACGGCAAGCTTTTGAATCCCCAATGATATATGTATGTATTAAAGACCGTAAACGCCAAACCCATGCTCCAAATTGCTCGACACTGAAAGATGGACGTCATCAATCAGAAGACATGATTACTTCGAATTGGTATCATCCGACGGCACAGCCGTCTTCTCATTAATGGAGTCGTTTACCAGAACAGACTCGTCACGGCGACCAATGTGCTTGGGGCTAGAGCGCTTGAAGAACTCGTGAATCTCGGGGGAGAACTCGTCATCTTCGGGCATAGCACCCTCGGTCTCCTTGGGGCCACGGCTGGCCTGGACAAGCTCCCATTCGGTGCGCATGTCCTGTACCTTGGCGCGCCAATCAGCCTCAGGGTCGTAGTTCTTACCGAGACCTCGGAATCGCTCCCAGAGAGACAGGTGAGTAGGGTTGACAGCAACACCATGGTACTCGCTCTCCTTGCCATCGCGGATGTAGTACCAGCGACGCTCCTGCTCCTTGAGGTCGAGACCAGTGGTGTCGGGGAGGAAAATCCAGGTGAGAAGCATGCCAGCGAGACCGAACCAGGGAACAACGTAGAACTTGGTCTGGTCGTCGATGTAGTTGTAGAGAACGGAGGCAAGGAGAGCACCGGCCTTGCCGATACAGGCGGAGAAGCCGTGGGCAGTGGCACGAATGGGCGTGGGGAAGACCTCACCAGCGACGAGGAAGGTGACCGAGTTGGGACCGAACTGGTTGAAGAATGACGAGATGAAGTACATGGCCTGGAAGCTGTGGATGCCGGCAGGGCTGGTGTAGTACTCATACTTGAAGGCGGGAATGACGAACATCAGGAAGCACATGAAGAAGCCAACCTGCTGCATCATCTTGCGGCCGTACATCTTGTTGTCAATCAGAATAGAAGCGAGGTAGTAACCAGCCATGGAGACGGTAATGTTGACCAGGTTCCAGGTCCAGGTGGTGAAGAGGGACTTGCTACCAGGAGAGATAACCTTGATGAACTGACCCTGGAAAAGCTTGTTGCCGTAGAAGAAAACATCGTTGCAGAACCAAGTACCAGCAGTAGCAAAGAGACGACCCCCGAAATTGGTGAAGCAGTGTCGGAGAGCGTTCAAATCGTAGCCAGTAACATTGGAGCGCTTCTTGGCCTCGGCGAGCTGCTTACCAGCGCTGCGCATGCGGTAGGTACGGTAGTAGAGGAGCCAGAGTGTACCAATGGCAGGGAAAGCGAAGGACAGTCGGAATGTGTACTGAGCAGCCGAGGCGCTGTAAGGAGGCGCGCTCTGGCCTTTGTTGAAGATGGCAAGGAGGACAATGAGAACGACCTGGTTGACAAACTGACCCCAACCCTGCATGAGGAAAGCAGTGGTAACACGGCGGCCACGGTGCAGACGGTCCTCTCGAGTAGAGACTCTTCCGCCAGAGGAGACGCCCTCGAGAGACGAGGTAGCAGTGATGGGATACTCGCCACCAACACCGAAACCGTAGAAGAAGAGAGACCAGGAGTAGCAGATGACCCAACCCTGAAGAGTGAGGCCCCAGGAAGCAGTGAGCATGAGGAGACCAACAAACATGATGGCAGCATCTTGGATGAGACCCCATCGTCGACCAACCCAATCACCCATAACCTGTGCACAGTCAGTATCGATTCATCATATACGGCAATAAAAAAGAATTGCAGGGAAGCAGAAGGACTTACACCAACAACAGCCTGACCAACCATGATACCGATGATCTCAAGGTATGTCACAGAGGCAACCCAGTTGTGAGAGCAGGTAGTGGCATTCTTGCCCCAGCACTCAGGCCAAACGGCGGCGAAGAGCGGCTCGAGGTTACCGATGGAGAAGAGGACATAACCCTCGAGGCCCAGACCAGCACCAGGGATAACAGCATGGCGAAAGTACCACGAGAGGGGAGACAGAGGGTCCTCCTTGAACATGGACCAAGCAGTCTTGGCCTCCTCTTTGGCAGCATCGTTATCGACCTTTGAGACGAAACGAAAACGCTGGGCCAGAGGCAGATCAGCCCAGTAGACACCGTCCTCGGTGTACGAGTCGTCAGGACGGGTTACATGGCTGAAGATGCGGCGCTCATCGGCAGTGGCATAGGCGATAGGCTCATCGGTGGTGTGTGAATCGCTGTCTGGAGGGCCATGCGGGACAGGGATCTCGCCTGGGATTGTAGACTCGTGGTGGTGTCTATGAACCATTGTGAAGGAAGGCGTAGTGAGCCTTTAGTAATGATGATGATGATGATGCTCAATCAAGGTACAAGATGCACAATCTGCTGTTGTTGTGTATATGTAGGCAGGAATAACTTGATGGAAGTGCGCAGGTAGGTAGGTATGTTGATCCCAGGCGGAAATGCTAACCACCAAAAAAGGGAAAGGGAAAAAAAGATTTATACTAGGGACAAAGAGGTGGCGACGCGCCCCGAATTAGATGGGCCGGAGAAGAATTGAGGATCTCAAGACTCGGGATTGTCTTGTCTTATCTTGTCTTTACTCTGAAAAAAAAAATGGTTTTCAAGGCGCGAGGAAGGGCCGTATTTGAACAACATCGCGACTCAGATAGACGGCAACCAAAGCTCGGATATTCAACGAGAGGGTGACGGGCATGTCCAAGAAGCTACAGCCAGTAAGAAGACGCAAATTAACCTCGTGGGAGAACGTGTGGATGAAAGCCGATCTCTGGGGTCGAATGCAGAGGGTGTGCAGCAGGCAAGATAGCTCCCGTGTCCCGTTCCTTGACCGACCGAAAGCAATTATCGCCGCTTCATCCATGCTTCAGGGACCAGAGCTACGGTGCTGGATGGAGATGGAGCGGTCGAAACAGAGAGAAAAAGCGGGTTGTCTACATATTGATTTAGCTCTGGAACTATGTAAGAAACGCCAGGGGTGGGTGACATGGCATTAGGTGGGTAATGCATGATTTGGTGCGCCGCTTGGATCATGATGGGGATGGGACCCCCATGTCTTGTTGTCAAGCTTGGTAGGTATTGTCGTTCATGTCTATTAAGAGCCGAGAGAGATCCAGCACCAGATCCAGAGCCATGGCTGAGCGAGTAGATAGGTACGTATTGGCGCTCGAGATGCACAAGGCGGGAGGCCAGCAACTTAGACATGCCAATCGCAATCAAGCAAGTACCTGCATATGTCTAACAGAACTGTACAATGACGGAGTGAAGAAACTGAAATGCAATGACGTCGATGTCGAGAGCTTCACAAATCCACGGGAAGCTTCAAACGAGCCACGCACGTTTTCGACACCGAGCCATGACAGGCTGGAGCATGTATCAATTCGGAGATGGAAAAACCTGGGGTTCGCTCGAGAGGGTAGTCACGCACGCGAGCAAAAGACAGAAAACAACAGGAGCAACCCGGGTAGAACGGCATCTACCAGACCCGCCTGAACTTGCCTCGGCCGACGCCGTTGGGCAGGGACGAAGCCGATCTCTGCTGCAAAACTCGCATCATGGATGGCATTGAATTCCCGCAAATACAGAGACTTGACCCTCTAAAACGGATCCTCTAGACGCGCATTTCAGCCATTGAGCTTCTGTTATTCCGAGTCGCTTCGCTCACGTTCCGCACCAACCGATTTTACGGCCCTTTCCATGATTTAAAACCTTTTAGTTGCCTCCCTCCCTAACTCTACTTTGCTTTTCATCTCGGTGTCCTATTCCAGACACCGGAGGATAGGTTAGCTTTCTACCAACGGCATAGGCGTCACCGATATCCTCCCTTTTTTTTCTTGTTGTTTGTCGCTCTTTCTCTTTGATGCCCGCCAAGAGATGCCAAGCCATTACGTTTCTGCTATTTCCATTTCCCGCCTCAGTTTTTGTCGGCAGCCGCTGCTGCGTGGCTCGGCATTGGTGCTCTAAGCCTAAAGTGGGTAAAGTAAAGAGAAAATTCGCTGCATGGAAAATTGGAGAGCAGGTACAAAGGTACCTTCAGTGGATCCTCTCTCAACGACATCCGCCTAATGCGGAAAGAGGTCGTGTGAGGTCGTGAGGTGGGATCGACTGTTCTCCTTCCCACATCCTACATTAGCACACAACACTCGTGGACCCCAAAAGACCCTGCGCCCAACTCAATTCACATGCTAACTCATCTTCTTACTCGTGCACATTACTTAATCTCTTTTTAAAAGGCAAAAGCTTAACAAAAGCTTAATTCTGCTATTCTTGTTATCAACACCAAATTATAGAGTGCAGATACCTAGGTGCTTTTGCGAACATGCGACCACTGTGACAGGCTATATCCTCTACTCATGACCTGAAGAAACCGGCAAAACACAAAAGCCTCAACCATTGCTAATCAAACCCCGCTTCTACGCTACAGCCCTGTAACCTTTTACGTACTGCGTCGAGTCACTGACTCCCTCATCTCAGCTCATCCATCTTGATAGGTAGCATCCGCAGAACAGGATGCATCCCAGTCAATCTGCTGTCTTACGTCCGCATACAGAAGTTGGTCGCGTGGGCAGTACTTCTTTGCTTGTATCTGAACCATCTCTTGCTGCTAGTCAGTGGTGGTCGAGTGATTATCAGATTGCAAGCAACCCCCTGCGTCGAGCAGCAATCATTCAACTGTTTAAAAAAAATAGCATCAATGGATACCTACAATCTAACATATTCTGTACTGTAACATCGTTCACCGACATTGTGCCCCCTCTCATCCATCTATCTTCCCCAGCCCTCGAGACCCCATTCCATAATAACCATAAAAAATATGCATACAGCTTTGGTGGATAACTCCCCATCTCTGACATTCTCGCTGCCGGGGTCAAGTCGGTTCTGATTTGTTATTTGAGTTGTCTCGACTACGCCTCTCCCTCTGCTACAGTAAGATTGCTTTTTGCTTGGTGTAGACCGGTCCGGCCCGGTTCAACGAAGAGGAATAAGAACTCGGGAAAGAATTGGTAGGTACCTTGGTCATATGGAACTTGGTGTAGTCCGATGGTCCAAATTCCAAGACTCACTCACTTTTTCTGATTTTTTTTTCCTGGTCCATCTGGTCGTCCGTTTCATGGTTTTGCAAGCCCGCACTAACAAAGCTGCTGGTCATTCTTTTTTCTGTCTCCCATGTGCCCACTAGTTTTCCACTGACATCAGATCAACTTTGGGCGAATCGCAGTATACCAGGAAGATAATAAGCAATATCCCCCACGTTGAACCTTATTTATCTTGCATTAAGTATAATGTCAGGTCAAAGCCAATCAAACAAGGACAGATAGATTGTGAAAAGATATATTTATATTGGAACAACTCAGTATTACCAGGCCCATAATCATAGTCTCGGTGTTTGCAATCGCTTCAACGCCGCTCCAAGCATTCAGTCAGTCACAAATACCGGCTCTTTTCTGTGTTTGGTGACCACAAAGTCCAATGTTCATGCCTCAATGGCTCGCTTTCTCATTTTTTTTGTTCGACCTCTTCAGTTTTCATGGCCCACTTCTCATGTTTGTATAACTCCTATCCCCCCCAAAAAAATAACAGGAGAGCTCAGCTACGGCGAAGCGGGGGAAAACTTCAGTTTCCTCCATTAGGGGAAGCTCTGAAGCATCTCACACGATTCAGTCTGTTCGCCTGCAAGCGTCCACTCCTGATCGCATAGCTACACGCTCGTACATGGAGCCTCCATCCCCACCCAGTCCAACTTGACTCAGCTGTCTCCGCTCAAACGCCACGCTGCATGTCATACATAGATACAAAGGAAATTCCAAGATGAAAATATTGATAAAAATATGCTCCACGACAATCTCTCGCATGCCAATAACTGTCGCGGCTCGCCCAGGCTGGCTGGTGGGGACTTCTCATTTCCCAATCGCTCGTGGTGTTGCTTCATCATCTCCACCGCCGTCGCCAACTCCTCGTATAACTGTTGGAGGCCGAGGCGTATCATCTGCGCTGTCAGCCCCGTCCTTGCCAGTCTTAGGCGTAACTCCCTCAACCTTCAGTCCTGCGTCAGGGGGCGGCGTATGTGCAGCCGCTTCCACGGGTACTTCACCATCAAAAACTCCGTTTTCCATCTCCTTCGAAGGTGTGGTAACAACCTGCGTCACAGCTTCAGGTGTGCTCTCTGAACCCACCGTCAAGCTATCGTGACTGTTCGCCCGCATCATTTCAATACCGAGCTTGGAGCTAGGGAGGCCGGCTTTGCCTAGCATCTGCTGGCTATTACGGCCATGATGCTTTTCTCTTCCACCTCCCAGTTCCTCGTCTTCGTCGTCAGCTGACTCCGTGCCCTCTAGTGTCCTCTGTTCATAGCCTTCTCGTTTCCCTCTAAGCTTATCGTTGCCTCGTGAGCGGTGTTCCATCTGAGCTGGGGCCGACTGCTGAGCCACGAGATGAGGTAATCCCTTTCTCAGAGGTTCGGAGGCATCATTGTTATCCGTAATGTTCAAACCCCCTTCGTCCCATTCGTTTGTGGCCTTGCGACTGACAACGACTGGTAACTCGTCTGTTGTCACTGACTCTGAATCGCCAAACAAGGACGATGTAATTGAGTCTTCACGGCTGGACATCATTGAAGCTCCCATACGACCAGCAAAGATAGAAGAGCCTGAAGTTGGACTGTCCTCAAGTCGAGAGTTGGCCTTGCGAATTCCAATTGGGATCGGACGTGGCATGCTTGAGGACTGCCCCGGTGACTCGGGTCGCCACTGGCACAACCCACGCAGTACCTCGGTAAGCTTTGAGGAGCTGATGGGCTTCTCAATCAACGAGTCGAAGTAATGTGGCGCTTGGAGCTCTTTAAGGTAAGCTGTGATGGCCACAATGGGTGTGTGAGAATTGGCATTCTTGGTTTCACGGATCATTCGCGCGACGTCGGCTCCATTGATTTGAGGGAGCTGGTACTCGAGGAAAATGACATCAAATTTGATCTCACTCATCGAATACCGAACAGCCTCGGATCCATTTGGTACAGAAATAGTGCGGCATCTCAGCTTTTCAAGCAACTTCTCCATGACCATGCGGGAGACGGGGTGATCCTCACAAATCAGCACATCAAGCGGCCGGAAAGTGGGACCTGCATCGAAGGCAATCTGCGAAAGCCGCCTTGAGCTCTGCCTGCGCCTCTGAACTCGGAGAAGGGCATTATGCTTCTCGCCTTCATTGTCTGACGAGGATGGGGACATGTCAAAGACTTGGCTTCTCCTATTTCGATGGTGCAATATGTCAGAAGCGACAGGGCTACCGTCCTGAGACTGAGAGCCCACAGTAAGTGATCTCGAACGACCTGCAGATGAGTTGCTGGACTGTCGTGGGGTTGTCACGGTCTTTTGAGGCGACAGCGACAAGGGAGGTGGCGCTGCACTGCGAGTCTGGACAGGTGATGATGATGACGATGCTGCGACCGTGGTGGCGGCCTTTTGCAGGCTTGGGGGCACCTTGGGTATCTCGAACGTGGAACTTGGTTGCATGGATGGGGGGGCAGTTGATTGGTGAGATAGGCTGGAAGAATTACTTGATGCTTTTCGTCGTCCTTCGGCACTTTGGCCAGCAACAAATGAGACAAGCAATGGCGATGACGGTTGGGATGCTCGATTAGGTGATGCGCTTGCATGGCCGAAGCCAGATGGCGATTGTGCTCGATTTGTCGCCTTGGCGTTGGATATGGTTCTGGAAACGGGATTCGAAAGGACAGGACTGCCTTCGAGCGATGGCCCAGGCGATATAACGCTGTTGGCTGTCCCGGGACTGGCGTTAGTTCCTTTACTTTGTGCAGCCAGTGCCTCGGCCCGCAACTTTTGGATAACGTCTTTGTTAGCCTTCTCCAACACAGGAAGGTTCTTGAACGAGAAGGAGCCGAAATCGTCCATCGCTACCGGCTCGCTCAGGCGTCTCGACTTCAGGTCTCGTACATGCGGCGGGATATGTAGCGGCATCAGCTTTCGACTTATCGAGTTGACCTGAGACCGCACCCGAGAAAGAGCATCGTGTGGCCGCTCGGCATACTCAGAGCCGGCTGCAGAAGATTGAGGGGACGCCTGATCTTCCATCTCCTCGGCAAATGACTGCAACACTGCTCCTCTGGCATCGAAATACTCCGTATCTTCGGGGTTCTCGGGTTGCGGTACAAACTGGGCTTCGTCCTCCAAGAGTGTCCCCCAGTTGACGTCCTGGAACCAAGGGTGGTTGCGAATTTCCTCACCACCAGAGGAGAATTTATCTTCGCGGTTGGAGCCTAGACGCTGGTGAGGTTCCATACATAGTAGTTTATTGATCAAATCTTTGGCCTCCTCCGAAACGGGTTCACATTCATTCTCGTCTGGCCATTGGATCTTCCGGGCTAGAATATTCTCAAAAACTTCCTCGGCCTCCCCGGCGTGGAAGGGCGGTATGCCATAAAGGAATTCAAACAAGATACAGCCAACCGACCACCAATCGCTCGTTTCGTCTTGTTTATCACCCTTGATGGTTTCAGGGGCCAGATAGTCAGGTGTTCCCACGAAACGTCGATTGGTATCTTCAGGATTGAATAACGCCATTGGTGGAGGCATCATGTTGGAGAGTGGTAGAGAATTCCTGGCATGGCTGTCCATGCTCAATCTTGAACCAACGCTCATGGGCAAATCGGGCGAGCCTTGAGCAACTGCCTCATCGTCCAACGGTGACCTGGCACTATTGGGTTGGGATATCGTTTCGGCGTCGTTCAACGAGAAGTTTGTAACCATCCGGGTAAGAGTCTCGCTACCCCCACTGTCACTTCGGTGAGTGCCCGATATTCGACGGGGTTCTTGGCCCAAGCTGAAATAAGAAGGTTGGGCTAAACTCCCAACTTCTGGTGTCATTTGTGGGGTCTGGCTGGGAGAATGGGTCTGACCGTGTAAGTCAAGCGATGCTGACCTTGAGGACGCAAGAGAGGTAGATCGGGCAAAGGGACCCTGCTTAAGCAAGTCTGGTGTTCCGTCGGAGTTTTCACTGTTCAATGCTCGCTTTTGTCGACCAACCAAACCCAGTCGAGACAGACCAAAATCTGTAAGCTTTAGGTGGCCTTTCTGGTCGATAAGGAGATTGTCAGGTTTCAAATCACGATGGATAATGCCGCGACTATGAAGATGCTCAACACCAAGGACAACCTCGCCAAGATACTTCTTTACCCATTCTTCCGGAAGCCCGCCAAGAACTTTGATAAGGGAAGCACAGTCGCCGCCGTTCAGATACTCCATCACCAGATAGAGATAGTCTTTACTCGAGAACGTCCAGTAAAGCTTGGCAACGAAATCACTTTCTCCTTGCCACATCATGATAGCACGCTCCGCTTTAACGTTGCCGACTTGGTTCTTGGCTACCATGTCAGCTTTCTTGAGGACTTTGATTGCAAAGTACTCTCCTGTAGACTTTTTCTTTGACAGATAGACACTACCGAAAGCACCTTTGCTGATAGGCTTGATGATCTCAAAGTCTTTGATGGACGGCTGGGTTGGGCGTGGCTGTGGGGGTGCTTGGTTGGCACCCAGACGAGGTGACGGCGGCGGCTTCATGACGAAATCAGATATGGCTGCTGAAGACTGTCTCCGGTGATGTCTGTGATTGTGTGCGGCGGGTGAACTAAAGTCACTGCCAGGGAGCATGGGTGATGCCTCTGGAGACACCATACCCTCTTGAGACATCGGGAATCCTCTTGCTTTGATTCGCAAGGGAGAAGATGGCTGTCCTGTTCTTGAGGGTGATTCCTGGCGGTGGGGAGAGGAAGCGCCAGGCAGAATGAGACTCCTTCGGTGCCGTCTTCTCGTGCTCGCAGCACGGCGGAGGTCTCCAAACTCGGAGATTGGAGACTCGGTCCTGGGGGCATTGCGAGATGCAACCGAAGACGACCGAAAGCTACCTTCGCTATCAATCAATTCACCCTCAAGGAAGACTGAATCTCTACGGGTATCTCGTGGTTGGACCCCAAGGTTACTCTGTCCCCCAAAATGCGATCTAGGTGTGGGGCACTCTTTGGGACTGCTAGATCTGGTAGAGGCGACGAAGGAGTTTGGCCGTGATTGATCCTTGTTTTCTGACAGGTTCATTTGACGTAGAGCTGTGGCCAACACGGATGGACTGTTCAGGGGCTCCGCAAAGCTTTCACTGGCTCGATGCTCGGGTAGCTGAGGCTCGGGCAGAAGAGGTTCTGGGGGTATGTCTCCGTCTTCCTCAACATCCTCATCGCATGTGTCGCCCTGCTCGTACTCTGAGTTCACCCGTTCTTCTTCGGTTGAGTCAGTCAACTCGCCGTTGGCTATGCGAGCTGCCTTCCTCAGGGCTTCATCAATACAATCCTGGACAAGACAGGCCAGCTCGATACGAATGCGTTCAGCATACTCAATAATTTTCCTGTGGCGAAAAACAGCATCAACTTTGTTTCTAGCAACCTTTTCTGTATCGGCACACAGTAGAGCTAATCCTTGTTCCTGCTCCAAGGTGTTGGTGCTTGGCGACTGCCACTGTAGAACTTGCGATATCCGCGATTCAGACTGTGGGGATTGCGTTCTGAATTCGCCGTTTTGCTGTGTTGAGGACTCCTTTATAGCAGGAGTACTGACTTCAATGGCAGTATCACAAAGATCCATGAGCAGCTCGACGATTCGAGCTTGAGGTCGGCGAATAGCAAACGAACGTGCCCTAGCATGCCCAAGCCCCCCAGAGCGTTCCCTCGATCGAGGCAGTGAGCTACCGGGTGATGACTGTGTTGACGGCGGCGGGCCAATTGGTAGACCCTTATACTCGGCCATAGGTACGGGAGTTTGATCACCGGTGAGTGACCGACTCTTACGAGCCTCCAAGGCATCGAGCACCTTAACAATTGAATGCCGATGTTCAGTTAAGCTTTCCTGCGCCATTTGAACATCCATCTCAGCCCGATGTTCTTGCAGGCACAGATCCGTATGCTTCTCAAACCACCACCGAGGGATATGGCGCTCGCAAATGCGGCATAGGACCGGAGGTGGAGGCTCTTGTTGTTCGGGGTCGTCAAGTCCACTCTCGGCGAGGTGAGTCAAGTAGCTCGCCAAGACTTCAGCACCGGAACCTAACGAGTCGACGATAACGTTAGGCAGGTCGATCTTGATCTCTCGGGGAGCCATCCATGGACGAATCATCCACATTGTCTATAACGAGATCAGTATCACATTCAAAGCCACATTCTTCAGATCTTACATGGCTCTCGCCACCCGAGACGCTGTCATAAACCATGATGCCCTGGGCTTCAAGGTCCAGGGCATGTGGCTGCTCGTTCTCGGGGTCATTTTCGAGGTCATCGATAGGCAATAGTTTTGAGAGCGGCCCGAGATTGACAGAAAACCGGACTCGGTGGCTTCGGGAATCATCCTTCTTCATTGATTCCACAACTTCAGTAAAAACATTCTTGTTGTCGCTGAGTATCAGGTCGGAAATGGGCAAGCCGTTGACCGTCTCGAATTGGGTGCCCACGACATCAGTCCAAGAGGGACTGACCCATTTAATTGTTCCGTCAAGATTGAGGTCGACGATGGTATTAAGAGTCTGTTCGGCAGCTTCTCGAAGTTCCTCACGTTCTTCCCGAATGTCCTGGCTCAAGGACCTCTCCATAGCAGTTGTTTGTTGCGCCCTCAAAGAGGCAACTGCTGGGGGTGCCAGTGTGATGCCGGACGGAGAGTCCATGGTATCTCAGAGGCGACTGCCGCCAAAACCAGAAATAGATAGAGTTGATCGATGTTTCGTAGGTGTCGTCGAACGTGATATGTTGGTTGGGCCAAGGCCCGGCGGGAGGGTAGCTGGTAACTCCAGCAGAAGCACAAGTGGGGAGACTCGGGGTCCGGCAAGGGCGCCAGAACTACAGACCCGCGAGACTCGGAGACATGACTGAGGGTCGACAGCGAGGAGGATCTCGGACTGACGCTGTACAAGGTCTAGTTATGAACCACAAAAGAAAGTAGAGATTGAATGGTCCTGAGGCCTGGAAGCCGAGGAGTGGCCTGTACAAGCGAGCGAGCGAGAGAGAGAACTTGAGGTGTAGCCGAGAATAGGTAGGTCAACCGTGATGGTACCGTACCGTGCCGTGACCGTGACCGTAGGTACCTGCCCGGGCGAGGCGAGGCGAGGTGAGGCGAAAGGAAGTCGACTCGAATTGATAACACGATCGATGGCTCTCGAGGTTGAAATTGCCTGGTCTGTTCAGCCCTTGGAAGCTTGGTTAGCACTGTAGAACGGGGGTTGAGATCACCGTTAAGCCTCGAAGAGGAGGAAAGACAAAGTTTGGCGGCAGAAGTGAACCATGGCTCCTTAGGCCATCGTGAAGGCGCGTTCCTCTCAATGCTCTCATGATACAATAAGCGGGGGGGACGCTGCTGGACCAATCATCGCCCACCATCTCCGGAAATCAAGCTCCTACCTAGCACTGCTAAGCTGCAGCAGTGCGGGTATATTTTTTTTTACAGCGCTTCCATTACAAACTTATGCCATAATCTACCTACTATTCCTTCAGGTAAGTACTTTTGGATAATAAGCCCAGACTGCCTACTAACCTACCTATATAGGTACTAATCTTAGGCGACTTACCTAGGTAAGTAAAGTACTTCTTATCTCAAGAAAAGCATATACCTACTAATGTAGGTTCTTTAGCTACCGAGTACAGGACTCTCATCTTTGGTAGTATTTGTGGCCCTGCCTCTGTACAGACGGGAGGGTCTCGCTGCAAGCTACAGCCGGGCTCCGCCCGTCGGGCAGTTCCACCAGGCGGGCTGTGCGTGCCCGCATGCTTTCCAATGGATGCTCTGCAAATGTTTCTAAACCCTGCTGATATCAACTGAGGAATTTTCCCGTTTACCGTGCATCTTTTTATCGCTATGTTCGCCAAATTATGCACCCTCGCGAGTGATTTTCTACCGTCTCGATGTTTCAAACAATACTGGACCCATGTTCACGTCGATAGGGGACGGACCCCTCTCCATCCATAGTACGGCTACTACCTATTTCTACAGTGTGCCCGGGCTACCAATCTACAATGTACTGTAGCTAGTTACTAGCTAGCGATGTTTGTTTGTTTGGCTTTCTGTTATCAACTTTTTTGGTAGGTCGGTTGTTTCATGGGTTGTCAGTCCCGTCCCTGAAGGTCCCCCTCTCCGTCTTCCATCCAATGCAACAAAAGTTTCGTCACGTCAGAAAACGGTACATTGTGTACCGTGCAAGAGATGGCGAGACTGGAGAGAGGTATTGATCCTCCTCCTCCCCTTCCCCCACGTGCCATACGCACTGTAAGGCGAGTTGGTTACATACTCGTGTCGATCGAGATTCTATCCCCAAACCGTCCTTACTTGAATACCATTGACAGCCGGGGAAGAATTATGTGTGCCATAGAAGAGAAATAGGGAAAACTACCTTTCATCAGGTGCCTCTTTGGGGCTGCAGCACAAACACCGGGGAGGATAAAACTGATGATCTCCTCCCTCTATGGCAGCATCCTAAATCTTGCCCACCAATCGACAGCCCAATGGCGCCCAAAATGCAACTGTCTCACCCGACCTGGGGGCGCAGATGCAGACGCGGATGCAGATGCAGGCGTGGACGGACGCAGATCTAAAGGCAGCATTCTGTCTGTGCCCCAGTGACCGTTTTTTTCTTTTATACAAAGAGAGAAAAAAGGTCTACTATTGAACAAGCCACGGGCGTCGCGGAAACGGGCCGGGGGTTGCGAAGCGGCAGAACAGGCAGAGGCAAAGCAGCATTTCGTCAAGCCGCATCTGAGACGTGCGTCGCTTTGCTACGTCGTTGCGGTGGTCTTTTTTTTTTTGTTTCCCTGCTGTGTCTTGTCATTGTTTGCCAAGGCTTCGCTTGTTGGTCTGTGATCTCAGATCTGTGACTTTATTTTATTCTCACGGCACGAGCTGGACCTAACCAGCAGTGATTAATAAGATGCATCTACTCCACACTCAATGCTGATAACGTCTTCTCCTCATACCATCATGCAACCAATACCTCTTGCATTGATTAGCTTTACAGTAGCTTCTCCTCTGTTCGCATGCTAGCTACCTCATAAGGCTCGTATGGTGTTACAGTGAGTTATGGGGGTTGCAAGTGTAAGTTAGTTGCGTCGCTACAACCTCTTGGTCACAATTCCATCGACAAGGGCTACCTCTCTCGGGGTATAGTGATAGAGAGTGCATTGTTATCATGCATCCAAGGACTTGGCTGCTTTTATTGGACATTCCTTTACTCTCATCGTTGAGTGAGTCACGTTGTTATGGCTCACCGCCGCCTCTCTTCACTCTGTTTCGGCCTCGTTTCGTCTCCATCCCCATGCCATCAACTTCCCGTTTGGACATGCCCTGGATGGGTTTCTCTGATTTACTGGAGAAATGAGCTGATTCTGGTGCTATTTCCCCTCCCGCCCCCAGCTTTTAGCTGCAATGTCAATGTCGATGTATGTTCACAGGTTGCTGGGTGCTTACCCAAGCCTCCAGCTTGTCCCCCTGACCAAAATAGATGCGACGCCATGACCAATAACGCACCACTTCATGACTGAGGATTTAACACTCAGGGTTGCAAAGACGCATTTCATGCATCCACTTCAACTGCCGGTATTCTTGCGGCTGTTGCAGGAGGATTGCAAAGTGCTGAGCAGTATTATTTGAGGCGTCCAAGTAATATGTCACATGCGCTGCCGGTCTGCATAGCACCCGTTCTTGTTCCATGAGACAACGACGCCCGTCTGCATGTACCAAACATGGGCGAATTAACACCCGCTTGCATTCAGCCAAACATTCTACGCACACCTTTAGATTTACATGCTGCAGGGATAACAAGAAACAAGGGATGTTGCTTCCCAATTCCCTGCAAAACATCAATTCAGGCTTTGCAGTTGGTAGCGTGGTGTTACAGCAACGCATTCACTACACTGATTTGACGTTGAAGAGTCGAGTCGTTGCCGGGCCAAGATCTCTTTTCCCCATTCATTGCAAATATAATCCTTCCTATATAAGTACATATAGGTACCCACATACAGTCTGGTAAAGATTCAATGGGAAATCTTCCAGCTTGCAGGTGGAATCGTGAACCCTTGTCGCTTACATCAGACGTACTCAACGTCTTCCCAGATGGAGGGCGCTTCTCGAAACGTCCATTGTTTATGCTGGTAAGCAATGGCGTATCCGTAGTTGCAAAGGGTATTGACGGGGAATATAGGTAGTCCCTGTCAGATGCTTCCTGCAACAGTGAGGCCTGGCACACTATGTATGTATGTACTCAAACACATTTCAAGGCCGACACCGATCACAGGAAATTTCATGTCTGTACTTCTGATTGATCAATATCACCATCCAGTACGAATACATACATGTCGGGCAAGTCCAAACCTGCCATTATCAGGCAATTCTCGGCTGATGGACAGAGACGGTTCAAATCGCTAGGGCCGCTCGTGTCAGAACTGCAATTGCTCTTGAAATGGTCACGGAATCTGGAGTGCCTTAGTTGTCGTTGCTTCGTAAATTCGTGCCAGCGATATCCTCCCCCTTCAGATGAGAGTCTCGAGACACTACATATTATGCTCAGTGCTATCTCGTTTTTCCATGTCTTGTTGACGTTTGTCTCTGCTTTAAGCCTCTCGTCAGCATAGCAACACCAGGCACATGACTCAACAATGCTGAATGGCTGATGTCTCCATAAATAGCCGGTAATCAACCCATCTGGCATCGTTACGACGCCGGTACTCGGTTATCTACCGAGATGCCTATGGTGCCTACTTTATCGCTGAAGTTAGGATAAAACGCGAATATCTATCTATTTATGCATGGCCTATCCTTCGCTGGATTACCATGCCATATTCTCACATGAATCTCTGTGATTGTCAAGAGAAGTTTGGTCATTGTAAATCTACGGTTGACTGACAGCGAATGTGAAAGCCGTCGGTGTTGAGAATGTGGGGCAATGCTTGATCGACCAAGAATGAGATAAGAATCTGAATTGATTGATCAAGTCGACTCCTGCTCGAGCTGTTTTTAAAATGTGTAAATTACCTAGTGCCTATGCTCTTGTGACGCTTGAAAGACTTTGATAAAAACAAACTGTCACTTTCTCTCTTTTGAATGCCCGTTGAAATGAAATGATTAGCCTCATCCTCCACTTGTCTATGATCACATATAGTCATATACTACCTTTAAGTAGGTATGTAGGTACTAGGTAGGTGTTTACCAAATACTTTACCATAGCCGGCTCGATCTGGGAGGAAGCGTCGTCAATGCTGACGCTTGATCATCACATCCATCTCCAGCTTACCTGTCTATCTCACTTGCCCGCCTTCCCTTGCCATAGGTTGCAGCCCAGGAGGTACATTAAGTTTGTACCCAGGTAGACGAGCTCTCCGTGGTGTATGATTCGCTGGTGCTGACTCCACGTACTTACTAAGCCGTTTACAACTTAGGTACTCCCGGTCTAGAATTACGCCCTACGATCGTCAATCTTACCAAGCAACAGCCTTCTTTGACTACCTGAGTTATCTCAAATCATTGCAGCAAGCCATTTACCAGTACCTAATTTGGCCCGTCTTGATCGTCGGTCACTGTTCAAATTGTTGTGAATTACAAAACAGATACCTGGCCGGGTTCTCGGATAGCATCTAGATCTACGGTCGAGGCGTCTTCGGGGCATGTTCCACACCTTATCGAATTAGCCACGTCCCCGACGGTACGTGACACAGCATAGCCACGAAGATCGTCTCTCAAAGCGACACTTTTACTCTCGCGATCCCGCTTGCTCTCTTGAATCCATTACACTTCTAGCATCAGGGAGATTGAACCTCGGCGGTTCTCATCGGCGGCCAGGATGGCTGCCTTCAACGCTCATCTTGCCGGTGCAACAGAGCGCTCTTTCTCCTCATCACTCTCACCAGATCGAGTTGTCGCAAGCTCAGAGGATGACAACACTGCAGCCTCAGCCCTCGACCCCGATTTTTACAGGAGTCTTACCGATAAGAGGACGACACGCGGTAAGCATTTGGTCATAGCCCCCATCGCTGCTGTTCATGCGACTGATCGACAGCATCAGACGGAAACCCACCCAAGAAGCGAGGGCCCAAGCCCAATAGCAAGCCTGCATTGACTAGGCGTCAGGAGTTGAATCGCCAGGCTCAACGGTATGTCTGTCAAGCTTGGTCTAATGCCTGTCTCTAACATGAGTTTTTTGCCAGAACTCATCGCGAAAGAAAGGAGCTCTACATCAAGGCTCTGGAAGATGAAGTCCTCCGCCTCAAAGAGGTTTTCAGCAACGTTTCTCTAGACAGGGAGAGATTGGCCGATGAGAATAAGCGGCTACGAGACACTTTAGCACAGGCTGGGCTTCAACCTAGCAGCTCGAATATTGCAGGGAGTGCGACAAGTCGAGGTCCCGACTCAGCCAACACAAGCTCTCCGCCCTTAACTTCACATTCCACAGCACCGTCGGTTGGCTCACCAATGCACTTGCCTATGGCCGCCAATCAGGGCTTTATACCTGGCCAGCAACAACACGGCATGCCTCAACCGCTCTATCGTGGAAACCCCGAGCTGGAACAGGCGGGCATTGATTTCGTTTTAACGTACGATAACTCCTACTCGAAGAATCCCCAGTGATCCCTCTGTGTGATATGACGCGAGTTGCGTTACGCCATGGGTGAGATTTGGCAAGGCATGTTGATGGTCAGGGCTAACAGATTTGTGATCCGTATAGTCTCGAGAGACCTTGCATGACACATATCCAGTTCATGGTTGAGAGAGCTTCTGAGCCTGAGGGCGAACCTTGTGGACATGCTCTCATGGCATCCTGCCCACCTGATCCGTCCCCTGAAACGCGGCCAGGGTTGCCCTTTGGAAAGACACATATTCCTTTGGACGGAGATGCCAATCAGAAAACATGGGAGGTTCCCAAGGCAGACCTCGCCACTCTTCTGGATCTCAGCAAGAGCATCGACCTCGATGGCGAGGTAACACCCATCATGTCATGGGGTATGCTCATGTCACACCCAAGGGCGAATGAACTTGAGGTGATGGATTTCCGAAGGCTGAGCGAAGAGCTCATTCGGAAAGTGAGATGCTACGGGTAGGTTTATTTCCGCAATATCATGTGCTAAGTATACTGACTTGTGAAGCTTCGGTGCCGTTATGGAGGAGTTTGAGGTGCGTGATGCCATTGACAACGTATTCGGTGGTAAGGATACGATGATGAATGAATAAAGAACACATCTTTGTATTTTTCGATATATAAGGTTTTGGGATATAGCTGTTTTGAGTAATCCTCTCGTTGTGAGATCCTGATATGATAATCACGGGTTTGGTCACGTTTGGGTGATGAAATCATATGGAACCTCGTGTGGTTTCATCCACCTTGTTAAGCTGCACTTATAACTCTGTATTTATCCCGCACATATGGATATACACGCATATACTTGAAAACAATACTCCTTAACAGAAGCGCATGTCCGCTGTCACATTCAAGTTCATGATGTTCAAGCACTTACCCTAGGCCATACATATAAAGTGTGGCGGAGTGGCTGAAGCACACAATTGACTAAGCGCGGGGCTTGGGCATTTTTTTCAAGCCCCACTCCACCCCACCACAAATTCATCGTGGATGTCCAAATTCTAGCATCGCCTGTGAACCGATTGATTGACGCATCCCCCGCTTCCGACCCCGATTCTGAATTCCTTTGATTTCGACCGACCAACGCGCACTCGAAAGCGCAAGAGGAAATCATCGAGACTATTGTTTTCAAAATGGCGGACTCTCTCGACTACGTCAAGATCTGCGAAAGCTGTCCCGCCGGCGACGGCTGGGGCCCTGCAGTCACCACAGAGACTACCCTCAATGGCGTGCCCTATGCGCCCTTCTCCAAGGGCGACAAGCTGGGACGCATGGCCGACTGGACTGCCGAGGGCAAGGATAGAGAGCGAGGTGGACGAGCACAGTACAACAGGAATTTCCGAGGTAGGTTATGCTGTTATATTTTTGTCATGTTTTCAAAATTACACTTGTCTGGTGAACTCATGGCTAATCTGAATCTCCCCCAGACCAACAAGTCTACGGTTCGAGCCACGCCATCACCTTCAACGCACCTCCCGCCGAGGACGAGTCTACCTTCTCCGTCGTTAGCAACGTCCGAGATTCGACAAAGTCAAGATATGGTCGCGGAGCCGTCTTCACTCGAGGCCGTGGCCAGCGCGGAGGTCAGGCTGGTGCCCGGGGCGGACGAACTCAGCTTCAGAGGGGCGGTGCCGGTGCTTCTGGCCGACAGGGCTACGACCGAGGTGGCCGATCCAACGCTGGCCGTGGTGGTCGTCGCTTCGGCTGGAAGGACTATGACAAGCCTGCTCGCAACCGTGATGCCAGCATCAACGTCAAGGCTGAGTGGAAGTTGCTTGAGGAGATCGACTTTAACCGTCTGGCTAAGCTGAACCTCGACACCGACGAAGGCGAGGATATCGATGACTACGGCTTCCTCTACCACTATGACCGCTCCTACGACAAGCAGCCCGTCAAGGGTGCCGAGAAGAAGCTCACCCCTATCGACCGTGCTGCCTACAACGTTACCACCTCATCCGACCCCGTCATCCAGGAGCTCGCCGAGAAGGACGAGGCCACCATCTTCGCCACAGACAGCATTCTCTCCATGCTTATGTGCTCCCCTCGATCCGTCTACCCCTGGGATATTGTCATCTCTCGACAGGGCAGCAAGATCTTCTTGGACAAGCGTGATAATGCTGCTCTTGATATGGTGACAGTCAACGAGAATGCCGCCGACGCTCCTCTTGATGCCGCCGATGGTAGCAAGGACACCATCAACCAGCCTAACGCTCTCGCTGAGGAGGCCACCTATATCAACCACAACTTCACCAACCAGGTCGTCATCGAGAGTGAGTCGTCCAAGGTCACCATGGCCCACGGCAACCCCTTCTACAACTCCTCCGAGGATACCGACCCCCCTGCCAGCAAGGCGTACAAGTACCGACGCTTCGACCTCTCCCTCAACGAGGAGGAGCCCGTCCACCTTGTCGTCCGAACAGAGGTCGATGCCGTCCAGAGGAACGCCATCAGCGGCGAGGACCAGCACGTCAGCATTCACGCCCTCAACGAGTTTGACAGCAAGGCTCAGGGCAGTGGTGGTGCTCTTGACTGGCGAAGCAAGCTTGTTACGCAGCGCGGTGCCGTTGTTGCTACTGAGATGAAGAACAACAGCTGCAAACTTGCCCGATGGACAGTGCAGAGCATCCTCGCCAACGCCGACGTGATGAAGCTTGGGTATGTTTAACTCTCTGATTAATATATAGATATCATGGCTAACCAATGTTTCCAGTTTCGTCTCCCGTCTGGCCCCCCGTTCCAACGACAAGCACGTCGTGTTGGGAGTTATTGGCTGGAAGCCCCGTGACTTTGCCAACCAGATGAACCTGTCCCTCTCCAACGGTTGGGGTATCGTTCGCACCATCGCCGATATGTGTCTCAGCAGTGAGAGCCAGGATGCCAAGTTCGTCCTCGTCAAGGACCCCAACAAGTCCATCCTCCGCCTGTACGAGGTGCCTGCTGGCAGCTTCGACGATGATGAGGAGGACGAGATCGAGGAGCCCCAGGGTGATGAGGAGTAACAAAGCATGTAGACTTGGACACGGGCATGTTGCATTATGCATATTCGGCAGTTTTATGATGGAAGGGAGGGTCACGGTATAAAAAGAATGAGAGTTGCAGGTAGTCCCATGCTCTAATGACTTGAAGCAGTGGATGCAAACTCTATCGGGTCCTGTATAAGGCTGTTTTTATTTGGTTGCGGTTGCAGCCTGGAACGAAAAGAATGCGTGATTTACTTAGCGGCCTATTTTGTCCTGGCGGTGTTTGTGAACTTGAACAAGAGTTCTTTAGGAATAAGAATCTCACCTTTGACCAAGACCATGTCCGGTGTCTAAGCAGCGAATCCTGTCGATGGGTTTATCTCGAGATCATGGACATGGAAACGTTGCTTCAGTTTCTCCCATATAAACAATGGCCCTAAATCATTGATATTTTGCCGTAGTCATTTTTATCCATGTTCCTTGCTGCCCGTGTGGTTTGGCTGAGGCTGAGCAGATGGCCATGTTGCTTCTGAAGGTTACACGTGATCAGCAAAACTCGCGTCCGTCCATGTCTGGTTAGTCAGCGCCGCTGCTCTTCCAGGTTGCTCAGGGCCTCAGGCCCATGTTGCTCGAAAACTATCACCTCAAAAAAACCCTCCGTCCGTTGGCTCCACGTGACTTGGCACGACCAGGCAACTTCCATAAGTCCTTGCCAAATAGAACTTATACTACTCTGTAGCTTATACATACTTTACTTACATACATAGGTAGGTACTCTACCTAATCCTTTAGGCACTCTAGGATATAATAAGCCTACCTAATTTATTTATCCATTAAACTAATTTTCGGATATTTAGATAAATTACTTCTTATATCTTAAGAAAGCAGGTTCTTTAGCTATATGATGCTCTTCTTTGGGTAAGATTGGCCCTTCCTCTGGACCGCAGATACTACTGGTATTATATACACTTTTCCCAGTTTGTGACGAGTAGTCAGTACCAACTTGAGACACTGCATGTCCTAACACAAGCTTATAACAATAACTATAGCAATTTGCGCTAATAATTATAAAGTGTTCCTCCCCATCTCGATCTGACTGCGCGTCTGGTTCCCTATTGCACATTCATGCACAGCAATTGGCGCCATGTATTCAGTAGGTACCTAGTAGGTAGGTAGGTATGCAAGTAGCATTTCTTTCTTCAAGATATGCACGCTGTGCCCTGTTAGTGTTTCGAACCTACCACATTGGGCTTTAGTCATCACGTATTCCACTAATCATAGCGTGCCTCTTCAACCCCGCGCTACCTCTACACTTGAAGCTTTTTTTCTCCAACTCTAAGTCGTGCTTTTAAGACGAAAACTCTTCTTCTTGCTCTTCTTAAGCATCTATCAACAAAGCACGTCTCGAAACGAAGCTCAAAATGGCAACTGAAGGAAAAAATGCCGTGCCGTCTCCATACGATACGTATCAGACGAGCTTGACGGCGAGATACTGTAGCCAAGAAATGGCACGGCTCTTTAGCCAACGCTCTCGTCACTCGCAATGGCGCAAACTTTGGCTTCTGCTCGCAGAGTCCGAGAGAGAGCTTGGTATCGATACCATCACCACGGAAGCCCTCGAACAGATGAAGCAGCATCTTCAAGTTACCGACCAAGACTTTGAGGTTGCCAGGGCTGAGGAGAAGATTCGCCGTCACGATGTCATGGCTCATGTACACGCCTTCGGAGCTGTTGCGCCTGCTGCGGCTGGCATTATCCATTACGGAGCAACAAGCTGCTTCGTAACTGATAACACGGAACTTATCCTCATGCGTGATGCTATGGATCTTCTCCTCCCAAGACTGGCCAAGGTTATCTCAAATCTGTCCAAGCTTGCCATGGAATGGAAGGCAACACCTACTCTTGCATACACTCATTTGCAGCCAGGTATTCCCCACTGCCACCTCTGAATTGGTAGAACTTCTGCTAATTATTCACTTGCTAGCCCAATTGATTACAGGTATTCCAATAGAAATGTTCCGTTTCGGATGTAGTGCATTTCCTTGAGACAGTGCTGATAGGCGTCTAGTTGGCAAGCGGGCAGCTCAATGGGCCCAGGATCTTGTTTTCGATCTTGAGAGTATCGAACACGTTCGCAATGGGCTGCTACTTCGAGGTGAGTACATTACACACAGTGCGTCAGGCGGCGAGAAACTGAATAACATGCCATGGCAGGTGCACAAGGAACTACAGGAACTCAGGCTTCATTCCTCGAGATTTTCGGCGGCGATGGCTCCAAGTGTGACCAGCTAAACGCACTCTTGTGCAAGAAGACCGACTTTCCCGGATGCTACGATGTGTCGACCCAGACGTACACCCGCAAGGTTGACCTGCTCGTCGCCAACGCCATCTGTGGCCTTGGTGCTACAGCGCAGAAGATTGCCGGAGATATCCGCCATCTCGCCTCGTGGCAGGAAGCCGAGGAGCCCTTCGAAACTTCACAGATAGGATCAAGCGCTATGGCGTTCAAGAGAAACCCGATGCGCTCAGAGAGGATCTCGAGTCTTGCCCGAGAGCTTGTGTCTAAGCAGGCAACCACTGCAAACACCCTTGCAGCGCAATGGATGGAGCGCTCGCTAGACGACAGCGCCGTCCGCCGAATTGACTTGCCTGAGATGTTCCTCCTTGCCGATGCTATTATCGGCAGCCTGGATAATGTCACCGACGGCATGGTGATTTATCCCCAGGTAATTGCCTCGCGTGTTCAGGAGCAACTGCCTTTCATGTGCACGGAAAACATCATCATGAAACTCTGTGCCAAGGGTGTATCCAGACAGGAAGCCCACGAGCAGATCCGCGTTCTCTCGCATCAAGCTGCCCGTGTCGTGAAGCTTGAGGGCAAACGGAATGATCTCATTGACAGGATCAGGGCTACTGAGTTTTTCCAGCCGATCTGGGCCGATCTTGACAACATGCTCAAGCCTGAGCTTTACATTGGCCGAAGTGCTGAAATCGTGGAACGCTACTGTGGTCCGGAAGGTACAGCAGCGAAGAAGATCCAGCCATACCGAGCCATCTTTGAGAAGTCATCAACAACAGAGCTGAATGTCTAATACGACTTGGCGCACTATTGGCAGTTCCTTCTATGAAAAGGATTAGGTAGTTTATCAATGTACCTACTCAAGCTACGACTTCAGTCGGGGTTATCTTGTTGCTTCCAGGCCATAGTGCTTGAGGGCTACTGGATCGCACCCTCCGCATTTCCTCTCGTGGCCGAGGTCCAATTGTGCCAATATGCCTGGAACCTATCCGTAGACCCGGCGCCTATTGCGCCTATTTGGTGTGTTTATGTAGTCCGTGTCACTTCCCTGCGCCACTACCGCTCTTTCCGTCGTTCCATTGTCGAGGGACCCCTGCCCTGGTCATGATAGAATGGCAGGCACATGTTGCTTTTGCGATCTATCCGTACCTACTCCGAGGTAGCATTCCTTTTACAAGACATTATCACAACAAATCATTCATTGGCTCGAGTATCAAACCGACTCAACAACGGATTTAACAGCGTTTATTCTCTGCCATCCAATCATCTCATTAAATTCCATATTTCGCCATGCACATCTCTATACAAAGAACAAGAACCAAGAAACAAATACAACATGCGTCAAAACCGATTCTACCGTCTCATGGAAACACGCCTTGTCTGAAAGAAAGTTTCAAAGACCATGATCTCGATGCTTCACTCAACGCCTTGACCAGAAATCCATGGTGCAGCAGTCCTCGGCCCATTCTAAACGCAAATCCTTGAGCCATGCGCCGTGGCTGGTATGGGGTGAACATAAAATCAGCAAAAGATTGACGCTTGATGTTCAAGAGGGCATGAAATCATCCAGAAAATACAAATATCAAGAGTCAATGGGTATCCATTTTGCACAAGCTCCTGTTCTTGTTCCGGGCTGGCACCTGTCTTTGGGGAGACAATGTCCACGGTCCATCCAGTGTTCTATTCCAGGCTTATTCCTAATTACCAGGCTGGGAGATCTCTGCTGTCATGCAATACAGTCTTGGCCACTAGGCCGCATCCTGTTGCAGTATGGTCTGTGTCGAGACTGGGTCTTCTATTGCTTCGAATCTGGTCGGAGCTGCCGTGGCGGCCCATTCAAAGATTTCCAGCATTTTACTTGGGTCACGCTTGAGGCCTGAAGATAGTGTAATTGTCGAGTCCTCGCCGGATGAATGCGCCGAATCATGGGATCTGGGCCCAGACATGAATTTGAAATCCAAGGAGCCGCCGAAACTGGAGAGAAGATCCAGATGACTTGCAGTGGAGGCCAAATCCCAGGATAGTTTTGCGCTGAGTTTGCGCAGAGCCTTCCGCGGTTCAGTACTCAAAGATAGATGAAGCAAAGCTTCCTCAGCGATACCATCAGACTCCTGTCTGGTTCTGGCTGTATCCGGCAGTATCATGGCCACCCCGGACGTGGCTAATGCCATTATAAGAACATAATATCGGAACCCGGTTATGAACTCGTCCATCGACTTTGGATATCTTGTGAAACAGTGCGACTGGGTAATAATGCAGCTCAGAGCAGCAATGATAGCGACACGGCCGAGACGGGCTCTGTGATTCAGTTGTCAGCTTCTATCCCGGCCCCAGCTTAAGGCGCCTACTGCTGAAAGGCCGATGCATGCACAAGACTGGAGATCATGGCAGACACGACCAGCAACAAGATGATTCTGGAAGGAGTTAGATATGAAGTTCCCAACGGGCAAATGTTGACTTACACGATGTCTAAGTGAGGGTGCTGGGGTAACCCCAAGGCAATGCCAGCACCGAGGAGCGTTCCTGCGGGCAGAATGTTTACGACATGGCGTACAATTCGACAGACGCAACTGCTTATTATGTTGGGCATGCTCTCCATGGCGATTAGATCAGGCTGGGGGAGGGGGGGAGGAAACGGTCCGCAAACCGCTTGGGGAAATGGCACAATAACACGTTCTCGGGACAAACAATGAATCAAAGGGAAGAAACAATATCGCCATGGATGGGTGGTTTGGCCGTTGCCCAACTCTTATATTCGGGAGCGCCCAAGTCCGAGGCTAACCAGCATAGGATCTTGGTTATTGGCACCAATCAATGTATACCAACGATTGATATTGCAGACATTGGAAGAATTGCGTCACTGAACAATTGGTGGCAGGCTCGGCATCGAGCCGTGGGATCGAGGCCGTCATTTGGAATTGTACCAGACGGGCAGTTTCTTGATGGTACTGGCACATAACATGACAGGAGCCTATTGAGGTGGCCCACGTATAAGGCAAACTAGTTGGTTTGGAGTTGAGTTGTGAGCGGGCGAACCATATGAGGCTCAAACGATTGGCTGAGATGATCACCACAACGACAAAGTCGAATATGCCTTGCCGCCATTTCAACCTAACAAAGACGTAATCTTTAGGCACGAGTGCATCCAACCATGACAAGCCTTGGAAATCAAGGCTGTGTCAAGGGCGTGCCGCCGGCCTTTCTCAAGATGTCTCATGACGAAGCCTTTTACATGGGTACTGCCGTCGGCTTGCATAATTGCAAAGATGTCGATTTCAACCAGGTACACCGAGGCCCGCTTATGTCTCTGTCCCAGGCAATAAAGCCCAACAGTCTTCTCGGTCTAGAAAGACTGACTACTTATAAGACTACAAGGGCCCAATGATTTCAAACCGGGGGAAGTGAGAGCAAGTTGTCTGGCCCAAGACTAGTCATTTACCTTTGCAACACGCTTTGCTTCGTGCAATAGTCCATCGATCTCATGACGATTCATCCAAACAAACAGTATCAATCGTCTGAAAATGGCTATGTTCACCATTTGTCGCTTACTCAGCTCTTGGTCGAGCTAGTACCAGCGGGTGGAAGTGCTTGGGTCATGTCGAAGTTTATGCGCCAAATGCACTCAACCACTTCATTATCAGACACGGTAAGTATAACTGAGTACGTGATCGTGTCGGTGATCTCATGGTATACCGTGAGATTGTGAATATGCTGCCCAGACTGTTTTGGAGAGAAAGAAACTGACGTCTTTGGTGGTGTCAGACATGGTCGCAGACAGCGCACTCCGAGTCGTTGATTCGGCTATCTCAGTGGCAAGTGCTCACAGCTTGTATCGTCTACGGTTGTTCGGTTGCTTCGTTTATTCATCGACGACGTCTTCAGGATCCTAACCTGGCGCCCATCTTCGCAGGCTGCGTGTCTCTCGGCGTACTGGCAGGAAAGTGCACAGGTGCAGACGTCAACTATATCATGCTGGTTCATGTATCGTGGGCGACATGCCTGGCTATGGTTGCGAGTGTTGCATGCCTTCATGTTCAGTCACGACTGAGTGAATGAGTGGAGTGTGAGATTAAGACGGATGAGGGTATGTTAACTGCCCAAGACGGAGGACCCAACACTCGAAGTAATTTCATAACACATTCTTTGTTTGAGTTATGGCCGGTGTAAGTTGTCCATTTGATGAATATTGGACAAATAAACATGAGAGTTGACGACTGTCATGTACTAGATTGATGATATACTCTACCTTTGACTTCTTGGTTGACTGCTTTAGAGTCTCTGCTTGATTGGTGGATTATGCTTGCAACCACTTATCCTACATATGTGAGATCTCATAGGTACATCAACGAAGAGGGCCTTCTCTTATCGGTCTGGTGTATTCCGACCCGTCATAACTGACGACGAAGGATATCCACGCTAGGAGTGACACTAAGCGGCTGGGCGTAGTGACAATGCAAAGGGCGTGGTCAAGTGCCGATATCGAAGACTGTGTGGCCACCGCTTCTTGATGATAGTCACGCGCAACGTAACACAGCTCGACATGTAAACGAATGGTACGTAATAGACAACTCAATAGAACGAAGAGAAATGACCCCGTGAGGAGTCAGTGACACAACCCCCGCCCTCAAGACCGGAGGCCGGTGTAGGGTATCTGGGATACAGCCGGCTAAGATCGGGCGGAGATTGACAAGCCCGGCACCGGCGATGTTGGCGCATATCGCCCGGCTCCGAAGGGGGTTATTAAGACAATCCTCATGTATTTTGACGAAATTTGTTTCTGCTACAATTAAGCACTTGTTAACATGTTTATGTGTTAATCACTTGGCCAAGACATTACACCCTGTCTACTGTCTACTTAGATAGTCAACAGCCCCTCAGCTCCACTTACAAGGTGCAACATAGAGTATCTCTTATCAACAACCAACACAATGCTTCCAGCTTTGAGAGCAGCACAGCTTGGGCCACTCATCAGAAACCGTCGCTTGCTTCACACTACATTACGGCAGTTATCAAGCGCTGAAACTGCTCCAGCTGCTCCCCCGGCGCATTATGATACCTCGCATCAACTATCAGCTATCGACGTTGTGAATGAGCGACGGCTCAAGGCGGGAAAGCTTGTGGCTGGAATTGCTGCTGCTTCCGATAGTGATATGTTTAAAGGACCGGTGAGTTGTAACGACTGAAATTGCATCCTGTTCTGAAACTTACTGTGATATTAGACAACTGGCCTACCCAAGTCTAAGCGATGGGATAGTATGTGTTGAGCCAATAACCCGTGTTTAATCCTTACAACTAACATGGCCCTATAGATCACCTAAGCCATGAGAGCAGGGTGCGAGAACCATGCACTCTCAAGCAAGCAGCTCGTCACATGAAGAAGCCCGGCCTCATCTCCCTTGGAGGCGGTCTACCCTCCAGTGAGGTCTTCCCCATTGCAGAGCTCGGCTTCAAAGTCCCAGTGGCCCCCAAATTCTCAGAAAAGGAGACCGAAGACTCTGGTCAAACCGTCACAATTGGTAAATACGACGTAAGAGATCGCGGAGGCACGTACGACTTGTCCATTGCCTGCAACTATGGACAAGCCACGGGATCTCCCCAGATGATGAGATACTTGACTGAGCACGCTGAGATTGTGTACAACCCTCCTTATGCAGATTGGAGAGTTTGTCAGACCATTGGAAGCACTGGAGCTCTGGAAGAGGCACTGCGAATGTTTTGCGATAAGGACCGTGGTGACTCTATACTGACTGAAGACTTTAGTTTCTCGACTGCCCTGGAAACTGTTGGTCCTCTTGGAGTCAAGGCGTTTGGTGTTGCAATCGACGAAGAGGGTCTTATCCCTGAGGCCATGGATGATCTCTTGTCAAACTGGGACGCTAAAGAGCGAGGCTTTAGGAAACCCCATGTGCTATACACAGTTCCCTCAGGACAGAATCCCACAGGCGCAACACAGGGAACTCAAAGACGAAAGGAAATTTATGCTGTTGCACAGAAGCACGATCTATTCATCATCGAAGACGAGCCGTACTATTTTCTCCAGATGCAGCCCTACACAGGCCGAGACCAACCCAAAGTACCACCCCCAGAGACGGTAGACGAGTTTGTCTCATCGCTTATTCCTTCGCTTCTGAGCATTGATGTCGATGGACGAGTCATGCGTATGGACTCTTTCTCAAAGGTTCTTGTGCCAGGTTCTCGTCTTGGCTGGATCACTGCATCGGAGCAGATTGTCGAGCGGTATATCCGACACGCTGAAGTTGCAAGCCAAGGACCAAGTGGCTTCTCTCAGGTTATCTTGTATAAGCTGCTTGATGAGACATGGGGCCACGAGGGTTATTTACGATGGTTGATGAACTTGCGACTGGAGTATACAAAGAAGCGAAATGCTCTCCTGGCCGCTTGTGAAGATCATCTTCCTAGTGATCTCGCCAGCTGGACTCCTCCTGTAGCTGGCATGTTTGTAAGCGTTTCTCAACATTTGGATTCTAGTAATACATGGCTAACTCTGTCAGATGTGGATCAATATTGATCACACAAAACACCCTCAAGCAGGAAAGCGAAGCATCCTGGATATCGAAGAGGAGATCTTCAATTCTTGTATCGAGAATGGAGTCTTAATCGCTCGAGGATCGTGGTTTTTGACTGAGAAAGACAAGGCACCTCCTGGACTCTTCTTCAGAGCGACGTATGCGTCTGCCACGCCCGAGAATATGAACAAGGCTATTGAGAGGTTTGGAAAAGCTGTAAGGGATAGCTTTGGCAGGAAGTGAGTGGCAATTGGTCATGAGACTGTTGAAGAAAAGGGGCTGTTTAGCATTTAGCAAGTTTGATATTGCGTAAAATACTACGAGCTAACAATATATCGGTATCATGCAGTCCGTCGTTGTGAATCCAATCTCATAAAAGCGCTATATAACCATGCAGAACTAGCTATCACTTCCCAGCCTCCCAGAAGGCAACCTTGACACCCTGGCCCGGTGACAAGACAATATCCGCCTTGAGAAGAGGCCCCCCCCCATCAATCTCCTTCATCTGACTCTCTACACGGTCATATTTCTGAAACAGACGAACCAGAACATAACCCATTTCTGTCAAGGCAAACTGCTGGCCAATACAGATCCTGGGACCAGCGTTGAAGGGAATGTAATCGTGGGGCTTGGGATGCCAGTGCGCCCATCTCTCTGGACTGAAGATCTGAGGATCGGCAAAGGTGTCGCTGATGGGAGGATATAGATCTGCACGTCGCTGCATGACAAGCGTGGAGTATGCAACCGGCGAGTCCTTGAGAACGGGCAGTGGCTCAGAACCATCCGGACCACCGCCTCGTGGAAGAGTCGTATCCTTAAGAGCAAGACGGACGTTGAAAGGTACAGCTGGGTACAGTCGAAGAGTCTCGTTGAGAATAGCCTTGAGATAACTCATACTCTTAAGATCCTCATATGTAGGCGTACGTTCGGTTCCGAGAGTCGAGATGATTTCAGCGCGCAACTTCTTAACGGCACTGGGATGTCTTCCAAGCTCATAAATAGCCCACGATAGTGTCGCAGCAGTGGTATCCCTCCCCGCGAGGAGAACAGCAATGATCTGATCGCGCAGCACCTTTCGATCACGAGTGAAGCCGGCAAGAGCGTGGAGAAAAGTATAGCCGTGGTCGTCTTTTGTCTTGGAGGCTAAATCCTCGGGGCTTAGACGAAGTGCGCGCTCGATGTAGATGTTGATGAAGTGGTTGATTTTGTTGAGGCAGCGCCAGAAGCGATACTTGGGGATGAGATGGCGAAGTTTTCCGGTGCGAGCGATGATGTTTTGGATGTGCTGGACCTGGTTGAAGGCTTCTGCGAATTCTTGCTTTGGTGTGCTGAGCTGCATGTTAGTGAATTGTATGTATCCTTGGTTATTTATGTGGTAGCTCACGTAAGAGACTTGACGTCCCATCCAAGAAGAAACTCAGTGGCAACGTCGAGAGTATAGCGAAAGAACAGATCACTAATGTCGAGAACCATTCCGTCGGAATGACCCATATGGACAACTTGATCCTCTCCATGAAGCGGTCCTCTATTCGCAATGGCTTTGAACAGAGTCTGCATATGAGCCTCGAAGCAGTGCAAGTCGCTCACGCGGTCTCTCGTGAACTGAGGCCTTATGAGTTGACGACTAGCATGCCATGTAGCGCCATCCGTAGTGAAGATGCTATCGCCGAGAAAGTCCTTCCATTCTCCGTGGAATGGCTTTCCCTTGCCATAGTCGCCGAATTGCGTGGCCAAGATGGCCTTGAGATTCGCCGGGTCAGCGGTGAAGATTGTCCTCACACCGAGGAGACGAGCCTCGGCTGTCCATGAGTTGTAGGCTCCAAAGATGTTATCTCTCCAGTATGCCAAGTTCTGGTGTTTGACGGTCGCCTTGACGAACTTGACCACGAGGTCCAGGCCTAAGAAGTAATGAGTATGAGAAGAAGTTGAAGAAGACGGGGATGGAAACTAACTCCAAGGGGCATATGCTTTCAATTGGGGTCCATAGCGGCCAAGGCGTCTGATTCTTCGATGCTCATCGAGACGGCAGAAGATGCAGTAGACACCGTATGCGACAAAGAGGATTGTGAAAGTGGTCTTGAGGGAGAGCTGCTCCAGAAGAGTTTCCACAAGACCCATGTTGAAGAGATCTACAGAGAGTTTAGTGGTGAAAAGTCAAGCCCGAAGAGCTTAAATTGATTTAATAGAAATCAGACACTGGGCCTCGAGTAATTATAGACTGTGGGTATCGTTTTGAGTCATGGGCGGTCGGATCTCAGGTCACTAACATAGACAGCACAGACGAGAAGTTGAGAGAGACTAACATCAAGAACCCACTCCCCTCACGGACCTAGAAGCTTATAAACATTATTCCTTACCCATATTGTGCAGTGCAGTACAGTACGTCCTGAGGGGACTAGTCTTGCATTTGTGCAACCACAAGATAACCGAGTCCCCATTCCCGACGATTTCTCATGCATATGAGGCCAAAACAAATACATATGTCATTCCCGAATCTTCTTCCCTGAAGCGGTATGGTACAGACAAAACCCTTGATTTCCCGCCGAGGCGTCGTTGGTTCCTGATGTGATCAAGTGAGGGTACTCTCGCATGCATGACTTTTGGTAGCTATGGTGTGCAGGAAAGTTTCCTTTTTTGCATTGTAGCGGGGTAGCTGATGTTTGAGTTGGTGATGGAATCCCTGATTCCTCAAGTTATCGCTCCCAATGCGTTAATTGATAATTATTGTTGCTGCTTGATTCAGTACTGACTGACTCTAGGCGTGTATAGTCAGCCTTTGAAAGCTAACGGTGGTCAGAACCATATACGCCACTTAGCTTCCCCAGATCTACTAGAGGCTCGGCTCATCTCATCTCGAAAATTGCTTGTCTCTGTAGCCTTAAATACGAGGTAAGGGTGAAAAGCCAACACGGGCGAGGATTAACTCGACGATTAGGATACCCGATTCGGCAACCCGATCTACAAAGCACTTTTAGCTCTCGGCACAAAAGAATTGACCCCGCGAATTGACAGCCACGAGAAGTATTTTCAGCTCATCATGTGTCAGATCATTGGTTGTATTTCCTCAACCAATCGTTTATTTTACTGATCATCGCTGGGCTTGTTCACATGCCGAGGTTGACGATACTCTTAGACCTCGAAATGCCAGTGTGCAACCTGTACGGTGCCCGCGGCGACCCGAGGAATGAGGAAGAACAGGTTGTACGGAGCAACAGTCTGATCCGCTCGCTCGCTCCATCTTGATCTTCAGCCCCGCACATTTAGTTATTCTCCGGGGCCGGGATCACCGTACCGAGACATCGGCCCCGCATTCCTTCCGTCCCGGTTCAGGACCCCAGTCACCACAAGCAAGATATTGAGTAAGTAGTTAAGAGGTGAAAAGTTTGTAAATGTTAAAGACAAACTATGTACACTGTATGCAATTCATAAACAATATCGCATGCTTCCCTATCATTCAAACTGTGCACACTCAGTAGCATTGCCCTGCGTGCAGAAAGGCATCTGAATCGGCGAGGCACGCACACCACGAGCCACCATGCGCTCTCGCAGCTCGGCCAGCCGAGGTGCAGCATCGTACTGCGATCTGTTCTGGCCTGAGGCGTCAGTACGGCCCGACCAGAGAACCTCGCCCATGACAGCGGCGCGGGGCCACACAATGTTGTCGAGATTGACGCTGTCGATCGTCTCCGTCCAGACGGCTGCTTCACCACCGAGAACAAGCTTGGCAGCTTCCTTGGACAGACCAGCACGAGGGTCGTGTGAATAGATGAGGCGCCAGCTCTTGGTAGGACCACACCAGTCGTTGAATGGGTAGTAGGTCTTGAAGGCCTCGCCGTTGTCAAAGTTGAGCCACTGTCCACGACCACAGTCGAGATACTATTGGGTGTCTGTCAGTAAACCATCATCTTTCAAAACTATCCAATGACTTACCCAGAAGTTGTAATCGCTGTCAATGACCTTGTGGCCAGCCTCAGCCATGGCCTTGACAGCACCGTTACCGAGCCAAGACTGAACAACCACATCCTTGCCCAGGGTCATGTTCCACTCAGTAACCATCTCCTCCCACACAAACGGAGTCAGGCCAGCGTCACGAATCTTTTCGTGGGTGTAGTTGACAAACTTTTGCAAAAGAGGTGCCAAGACTTCAGTCTTGTTGGAACGCACATCGGGGTCGAGCATCGAGTCGTTGTGGTTGAGCTCATCTCCGCCAGCGTGGAAGTATGCGCTGTACGGGGAGATGCGAGGGAAGAGGTCCTCGAACAGTGTGTCGAGGAAGTCATAGACATCAGAGCTGTTCATACGGAACGCACCACAGGGTGGCTCTTTGCACCACCACTGATATGGCTTCTCATTGTATGCGACAATGAGGTCTTTATATGCGAGCTCAACGACACCAATGTGGCCAGGCATGTCAATCTCCATGATGACCTCGACTCCTCGGTGGATACCGTATTCGTAAATGCCGGCAAGGTCCTTCGGGGAGTAGGTGAGGCCCTTGCGGTATGCTCCCTTCTCAGCTAGCTTGGGCAGGGCGGGAATCTCAAGAGGCCAGGACTGCGAGTCAGTAATGTGAAGGTGAAGACGGTTCAGTTTGCTCCAGGACATGGCATCGATGGTTCGCTCAATGTGCTCGACCTCAAAAAAGCTACGGGCAACGTCGAGAAGAACACCTCGATGAGGATACTCGGGCTCATCCTGGATCGAGACGGGAGCGTGCGGCGTGTACCAGGCAGTCCCAGAGCTGTGTTTGAAGAAGAGTTGAAGAAATGTCTCGAGTCCGTGCAGGATACCCGTGGAAGACTTGGCCTTGATGAGCGCCTCGCCCTTTGCTGAGAGTGAGAGTGAGTACGACTCGTCGACCTCGCCAGCGAGAGGCTTGAAGGTGCTAGCATCATCCTCCTCAGTCTGCTCAATCTTGAGCGACTTCACCCACTGCTTCTTCTGCAGATCAGGCTCAAAATCCGAGTTGCGCTCGCGAAGTTTCCAGGGGACAAAGTTGTCTTTGAAGATGGCCTGAAGGGCACGTGAGACACCAGCCCGAACGATCTGCTTGCTGTTGAACTTGGAGCCGGCATCAGGCTGGTAGTTGTAAGTGTATGGAATCTGTTTATCAAGGAAGGTCTCAGTATTAAGCACGGAATGGTTACAGGAATCAAAAAAGGAACTAGGACGAGTCCAGCATACAGAGTCTCCATTATAGGTGATATCGATGCCTTGATCGATAAAAAGCACCTTGTCTCCAGTTGAGATCTTCTTAGGCACTGGCCATATGGCATCGACGGGGGTGAGGGTGAGGGCGGCGACGGCCAGGAGAACCTTGGCCTTGGACCACATGGCGCCGAGATGTGATGATGAGAGATGAGATAGACAAGCAAACAAACAAACAAACGAAAGGCAGTGGAGGTGAGAGATGACAAGTGCTTATATAAGTATTGTATGCATATGTATGTATACTGGGATGGATGAGCTGAGCCGAGTGGGTATGTATGTATGAATGGGACTGGGGGGATCTTAAGCGCCAGGCCCCGTTTAATAAGACTGGCGATGATCCTCCAGCTCCGCCTCGCCTCGTGAGTAGGTAGGGACTGTAGCGAGCGAGCGAGTGGTGATGCCAGAGCCTGATCTTGAGCGGGGTTGGTTTATCTGTCTCTCGGCAGAGGCTGATTCGATGAGAGATGGCGTCGAGTCTGTTTTCCACCTACTGACAGCTCCACGCAGGTGCTGCCAATCCAATAGCTCAATGTTGGTATCCGTCCCGTACTGTACCTACAGTAGCTGGAGCTGCAGGAGGCAAAGAAAGGATGGGTATGACAGACAGACGGACGACGACCTTGAAGCGCAACGTTACGTTGCACTACCACCCGAAAAGCAGCGGTTGCTGTTTGTAGATGTGCCGGTTATGTCTCTGTGCTGCACCAGAGAGAAAAGAAATATGCCAGCGAATGACCATGTATCCAATAGATGAAATGATGGCACTAAAGGCATTGGTTGAATTCATGGGTTAAAATTTTATCATGACAAGCAAGGTTGGCTAAGTGGGATCTTCAAAAGGGCGTTACATCCCCAAGCCGAGTTCCCGCCAGCAATAGCAGTCGGTCAGTCAGGATGTTGCGTTGCTTGGATCACAGCTGACAGGACATTCGGGAGGGTTAACCAGGGCTTGCAGTAGTAGAAAAGTGGACGAATATGATTGTCTCAACGGCAAGCCAGTTGCTATATTTGCGACAACAGCAGCAGGGCTGAGAGGTGACAGTCAGACGATGAAGAGGATGAAAAGGTGAGATGAGTGCCAGTCAGAAAGTAGCGCCCGTCTATCAGGTAGTACAGCCCCTCAGTGTCAGGGGAACTAAAACAAATTGATTCGCAGACACGGGACGAGGCTGGCTCTTTTTTCCTTTTTTTGGTGCAGCTCAAGGTTTATGTTGCAGTAGTTACTCACACTGCAGCTGCAGGGTGAAGATTGTGATCTGTAGAATCAGAGGTTGGTTGGTTTGCATGGTATGATTGATGCTTGTAAGTTGTACCCAAGGTAGCTGATTTAACGGCAACATGATTATTCTAGTAGGACTGCATTTATTGATTAACAAGTTATCAACATCCATCAATAGATCTTAACATTAGGGACTATCTTGAGACTGCCGATGGCTCAAACTCTTTTCTGGACTATCTACATAGTGGCGACGGAATGTCTCAGCCAACGCCAACCCCCTCAGATTTGCATGCATCAGAGATCCCACCTGACATTAATCAAGACAACCAAAAATTGTAACAAGGCAGCTGATAAAATTCTGAAAGAGGAGAAATGTAACATTGTGTGGTAATCTGTGTTGACATTATCCTCTACGTTGATATCACGCACGTCCTTGGCCCTTCAAACCACATGAAGCTTCGACTACGTGCTTCAAGCCTTTGTATGCGGCTGTTTGTCTAGTCTGTGGGGAAACAAGCTTAAGCATTACAAAGAAACGAAAACGACATTCCTGTCCTTAAATAAAGAAAAGTAAACATTCTAAGGAAGAATATGGCCTATAAATAGGTAGGGAAGTAACTTCATTTCACCTGACGCAAAATACTCTTCTAAGGACGACAACGAAAAAGCCGACCTCGAAAGAAATGGCCTTTATCATGGTCTTTGAAAAAGCAATAACCAAGAAACATCCATAAATCAAATGATGAAGAATCTCATTGTGAAAGCCACAAAGAAATGATTAATCGCATCTGCAATTACTCTTTGGTCACCGAAGCTTCTGGTCCGTGATAGTATCTTTTTTTTTTTTTTTTGTTTCGCGGTAACGGTAGGCTTTGTTGATTAGCAATGAAACAGACCAGCGCAGTTATGAGCATTGTTAATTGCTACTGAGTGAGTGAGTGAACTTTATTACAAACCATAAAGTCAGTCACTCTTGTCAACCAAAGAACATGACTGATCGACTCATCACGTGATTCCTCTGAACCGGACCCAGTTCTTGACGACTTCTCCGTCCCTTAGGCAGACCTTGCCAACTACATCTCTATCTTCAACAACGTCAAAACCTTGCTCCATTGCTGATTCATTCGGCATCGCCACATCACTAAATCACTGTAAATTTAGCGATTCGACGCCCGTGCCCTTTGCTACATTGCGACCGGCCTATTGCTCACGCGACGCGGATTATTCTACCCCAACTACCAAAAAACGCGTCCCTGATTAAAAGCTTCATCTCCAATCCCACTTTGCGGCGAATCCTTCCGCCACCCATACTCAACCCAACCCAACCCAGCTCAATCCACCCCAATCCCAACAACTTTTCAACTTACTTCCGCGACTACGACTGCGCACTCCTTCATCATGCCCGTCGAAGTCAGCCTCAACACGCCCTTGGCTGAGGCTCTTAATGCCGCTATCCAACCCAAACTGGTCGAGGTCGGATGGGGAACTGGCGGTGCTGATGACTCTGCCCTAGCAGAGTATATTATACTCATGCTAGTCAATGGAAAATCCCAGGATGAGATCGCCGCCGAACTCTCGGGAGACCTGCTTGGCCTTGGATCCGACGACCCCAGCACACGCAATTTCTCTCACTGGCTGTTTGAACAGATTGATGCTCTGAATGCTCAAATCAACGGCGGAGGCAACGCAGCCTCTGGTTTAACTCAAGATGCTACAACAGAAGGCGAAATGGACACCGACATGAATGCAGGAGATGTGTCAGAACTTAATGCGTATGTTGTCCTTATCCTTTCACACAAATTACCCCCATTGCTAACTCTTTCAAGACCTACCGGCCCACGCTCAATGCGAAACGGTAACCAGCGGGGAGGACGTGACAAGCGCATGTTTGGCCAGATGAACAAGGCTATGGACCGAGCCGGCGATTCTGCACTTCACCGTGTCCGAGGTCAAACAGGAGGCGAGCGCATCAACACCCACGGCCGCACACCGCCCACTGGACCCAGAACAGGCCGAGGTGGAATGGGTCGAAATAACAACCGCGCCGCCAATCTCCAGGCTGGTTTGGCCGGTATGGCTGCTGGTGGTCCCCAGGCACAGTGGATGATGCAAGGTGGCCAAGCAAACCAGGCTGAACTTGTCGCTATTCTGGAACAACAGAACCAGATGATGTTCCATCTCTCGCAACAGCTCATGAACAATGGCGGAAACCAGGGCGGATATGGACAGCAGCGTCGTGGTGGAAAGTCTTTGTTCGACCGTACGCAACACCCCGGCAGAGGTAACTACCGCAAGGGTTTCAATGATCGACAAGGCGGTAGCAACGCTGGCGGCGAGGGCGAGGGCGAGGATGTCGACATGTCGGGCGAGAAGCGTGAGGCATCGAACCCCGACGAGATGGTATGCAAGTACAACTTGCGGTGTACCAACAAGGACTGCAAGTTTGCTCACCAGTCACCTGCCGCTCCTCCTGGTGCCTCGGTCGACGTGAACGACAACTGCAGTTTCGGAGCTGCATGCAAAAACCGAAAATGCGTTGCGCGACATCCTTCACCGGCGGCTCGTCTGGCTCACCAGAGCGAACAAGACTGCAAGTTCTTCCCCAACTGCCAAAACCCCCAGTGCCCCTTCAAGCATCCGTCAATGCCCCTTTGCCGAAACGGTGCTGGTTGCACAAACCCCGACTGCAAGTTCACACACGTCAAGACAAAGTGCAAGTTCAACCCGTGTCTCAACCCCAACTGCGCCTTTGCGCACGAGGAAGGTCAGCAGGGAGGCTTCAAGGACAAGGTGTGGACTGCCGGCGAGGGCACAGAGCACCCGAGCGAGAGGAAGTTTGTGGATGATCAAACCTCTGAGGAGCTTGTCAAGGGAGAAGACAATGAGGTCAAGCACGAGGCCGATGTCATTGTCTAGATCAAGAGGGAAAAAATGAAAGAAGAGGGGGATGGATCGATCAAAAAAGATCACGATACCCATGGTCAAAGTCCCTAGAAGCTGGAGGACGGCTTGATGAACAGAGGAGACTGTGAACGAAGGTCATGTACTTTTACGTAGCTTTGTAATGTCTTTGGCCGAGGTGGCAGAGCATGGAAGGGCGTTTTGGGGGTTTGGTATCATTTGGTTGTAATTTTGAGGCAGCCCAAACCAAGTCTTGTTTAGTTTATATACATAGAGGCCGAGAAGCAAAAAAGGCCAGCAGATTGTTGCACATCATGATACTTGAAAGCGAGGTGATGAGAATGACACATTCATGGCTATCTCACTGATTATCTTGCTGCTGTGATCGTACCTTTATTATACCTGTATTGGACTTGGATTGATGATTCGTATCCGTATATTCATTAACTAGTTGTTAATATGCCTCTATTTCTATTTCTCCGCGGTCTTCATGACGCACACGGAAGAATGCCGGTGGAACCCTTACCTAACTCAACAACACTCCACCATCTTCCGATGTTGCTCTTTCTCGTAACACAGGCATCATACCTACATTCAACAGCTCAACACCTCGGCCATGGTCAATTGATCTCTCGAAATGAGTCGCCGCCGAGCAGAAACCACGGCTGCAGCTCTCGTGAGCTCAGCAGCTCGCTCCCACCAACAACTGCCCCTCCGTCGCCTTAACGGCATCCGCAGCCTCAGCACATCCTCGGCCCTGACTCGGCGACGACCCATTGTCGCGTGCAATCATACCCAATCCTTCAACGATGGACGAAGATATATTTCTGAGGCCAAAAATGCCAACATCGCGGTTCTGGGAGGCGGGTTGACGGGTCTCACGGCCGCTTACTACCTCGCCAAGAAGCTCCCCTCAACGACAAAGATCACCTTGTATGAATCGAGCGACAGGCTGGGAGGATGGATCAAAACCGATAGAGTACCTGTCAATATTGAAGGGAAGAGTGGTATTGTTGCGTTTGAGCGCGGTGCTCGCTCGTTGTCCTCTCTGACTGGCAACACGTTTCGTTTCGACGACCTCGTCCTCTACGATCTTGTGAGAACCACCACTTCAACACTTCAAGAGCTCTCTGCTAACAGGCCACTTCAAGGCTCTCGATCTTGGTCTCAATGTTAACTCGCCTACGCCCAAGCCACGATATGTCTACTACCCCGACCACCTCGTCGCCATGCCCCCGGACGCCAGCATTTTCGACGCCATCCGCGAGCCCCTCTATCTCCGCAACATCGGCGTCACTCTGGCACTCTGGTTCAACTACATACGTCGCGATGTAGACCCCCCTATGGAGGACCAGTCCATCGCCGATTGGCTCTACTCCGTCACCAGCTGCCGAACGGGCCCAGGCACTTTAGCCTCAGCCATGATACATGGTATCTACGGTGGTGATATCAGTAAGCTGAGCGTACGCTGTGCCTTGGATCGCGTCTACTGGCGCTGGTATATACGAAACAATGATCCGAACGCACGTCCAATGCCCATGTCTGAGCAAACGATTCTCGCTGCACTGGGTCAGGACAAGCAGATCCAGAAGATGGCGCTGGAACCGAGGAGTACGCTGGTGGACTTTGGCGACAAGGGCATGGAGTCGTTACCACAAGCCCTTACTGCTGCGTTGCGAGAGCAGCCGAATGTGACTATCAAAACTGGTGAGGCTGTCAAGGATGTCGTCTATAACAACGCCAAGCAGCAAGTTCAAGTAAGGTTCAGCTTCAGATAAGTAGCTTGGGCAGCCTTCGCTGACAGTATATCCTCTAGATTACCAGCTCCAACGCCAAAAACCAAAAAAAGCTCAACTGTAATGCGTACGACAAGGTCATCTCGACACTAACAGCACAGGATATCGCCCGTCTCACAGGAGACAAACTCCCCTCTCTCTCCAAAGCACGCTCCGCCTCCGTTATGACTGTGAACATCTGGTTCCCTCAGGAGAACCTCAAGCCTCCCGGCTTCGGTTATCTCATCCCCAACACAATCTCTCCGGAGCTTAACCCAGAGCACGCTCTCGGTGTCTTCTTCGACTCTGATGTCCAGACTCGCTCCAAGGATGAACCCGCCGGGACCAAGCTCTTCGTCCTTATGGGCGGTCACTATTACGACCGTCCTGGTGTCACTCCCCCTACCGAAGAGGAAGCCATCGTCCAAGCTCGAAACCTTCTTGAGCGTCATCTCGGCATCCCGCGCGATGCTCCAGCCTACGCCACAGCCAACTTTGCCAAGGAGTGCATCCCCCAGCACTACGTCGGTCACCAGAGTCTTCTAGCTACCGCACACATGGACTTAATGGCTAACTTTGGTGGACGTCTCGCCGTCGCCGGTGGTTCTTTCGGTCGTATCGGTGCCGTTGCCAGTCTACGTGCTGGCTACGATGCTGCTGTGGCGGTAAATCAGAGTCTTGAAATCACGGGTTTGGAGTATATTAAAAACCTCTCGAACTTTGTTCTTGTTCCAACCGAAATGATTCCTGTACGGCATTTTAAGTGAAGGGCATGAATACATCTATATGCCCTGGGCAATAAACAAGACAATAAATGTAAGGAAAGGAGAATTGATCATTCTATGAGGACAAAAGGCTGTATTATTACTTAGAGCGATAGGCGATAGATGGAGACAAACCACTTCTTACAAGAAGATACAACATCAGCTCAAATCATTCACGATATGACGATGTCAGCAATCACGTTGGTCGGAACCGTATGTAATCAATATAGTGGTATTCCGTATTCGTATGGAGGTATCATTAAGCTATCAGAAAATCACAACCACCCGCTTTGTTTAAAAACCCCCCGTTTCGCCGCTTGTCTAATAATAAAAAATAAGTCCATCCAACTCCATGAATGGAAAAAATCAAGCTCGTCGTAAAATCTCCAGGCATTCCTACTCCAAGATGACCACTTCCGAGTTGTTTTGCGCTGTTGGACCAGCCAGTGGCCGGATAGCTTCGTCAATCGCGAGGAGAAGACCAGTGATGCCGTTCTCTGGTCTGCCTGCTGCGCCGGTAACGAGGCCATTCCAGTTATCTCCCCTTCCATCCCAGACGGGCTTGAGTGCTGCTGTGAATTCGTCGTTGGGTGGAGGTGAGCCGTTGGGCAGGTTCTTGCGTTCGATGTGCCACCATGGCTCACCACGACGATGCTTGATCTGGCCAAGGAATGTGATGCTGCGCTGAGTGGGTTGATTTCCGGTGCCAGTCCCTGCTAGGAAGTACTGGAATGACATCTCATCCGTTGAGTTCATCATGAACTTGAATCGCCCCTGATGGCGGGCTTCGGTATCTGACCACGCCTCCCTTATCTTCTTAAAAGCCTCCATGGTCGGCAGGGACTCGGGAAGCCAGTCCATAAGACCCCCGATGCCATTGGTGCCATTAACCAGCTTTTGCATCAGGTCGGCAACGGGAAGATGGGGATTAGTCTCTTCCATCTGAAGATCAATATCATTGTTGGAGAGATTTAGCGTCACTCTCCAGAAACGTGAAGCCTCGCCATTGTCGGTTGCCTGCGGTGCGGGAGGTCCGTAAGAGAAAGTGATCTCCTTTAAGGTCACTGACTCGGCCTTGATAGAGCCCCTTGCCTTATCCATTGATTCGAAGAAGCTGACGAACCGATCCACAGCCTTGACCCGAGCCTTCAGACTCTCCAAGATGGATTTTCCAATACTTGAACGCATTCGCAAGCTAAACTCGCCTTTTCGCGAATTCCAAGTGACGTCGCGTCCAACCATGTGGCCCTTGAGCATTGTGAACTTGGATGGTTTTCTAACCCTGATGATAGCATCAGATACGCAAGTGAAAAGAACATCTGATTTGGCGCCATCGGGGCCAGATTCTCTCTCTGTCGGTTGAACCCCCCCAAACTGGATCGAGATGATATCGTTCGCCCAAGGCTGCCTGGTTGAAACGTCTGGTGCGGTAGTTGTTTGCACAACTGGGCCAAGCCTAGAAGTCTCTGTATTGGCACTAGATTCGTTTGCAGCCTTATCCTTCTCTGTACTATCAAAGACCATAGACGGGAAGATGCCAGACAGCGCGATTTCAAGGGTCGGAAGTCGAACTTGCTGAGGAAGCGCCCAGTTCCTTGTTCCTTGTGGTATGAACTTGATGTTATGTCGATGAAGTTCACGCTGATCTACCGCTTGAGAAATCATGCCGCTTGCGAACAGGGTCAGGTTGTTCCAGAATTCATCGTCGAGATGAGGATAGCCCTTGTTGAGAGGAAGCTTCGATGTCAGACTAGGTGCCTGTCCAGCAGCATTCCGGCTCCTGTTAAATATGTCAGTACATCTGAAGCAAGACTACAGCCACAACACATTGTCTTCAACTTACACATCAACAAGCCACCAAACATCCCCGCTTGGACTCAACAAGACCATGACAAACCAGTTTGGTTCCCATCCAGCTCTGTGAAGCCAGATAGTCTTTGTCCATTCGCGGGTATTGGTGAAAGATCTCAACTCGTCCTTGGTCAGGGGGTTCTTCTTGACGGTCCAGCCTGTTGTGCTTCCTCGACGAATAAGTTCATCTTCCATGACTCCGCATCTCACATTTTCCAAGCATGTCGCGCCATCCTCTGCCGGATTCTTTCCGTTGTTGAGCAAGTGCTCATGTTGAAGAGTGAATTTTGAATGAGGCTTCACGGCAAAAACCCCGGTCGTCGGCTCAATGAGTAGAGAAGCGCTGTCCTTGTAACCGACTTGCATGCTTAGAGATGAAGCCGCGGGATCGTCCTGGGAAACTTTCAATATCATAGCAGCGTCGCGATTCTGGAACCGAGGGAAAGACAGCAATCTGCTGTGTATGCTGCCTAAGAGGAAGTCGATGTGAAGACCGATAACCGTCTTCAAAAGCGCTTCAGCAGATAGATCGTCGGCGTCGAAGGAAATGTTTGCTTCCTTGACTTCCTTGTTGTCTCGGTACCATTTCGCCGTCAAGTGACTATGTGATTTCGGATCGGGTTGGCCATTTTGTTTGTGACCGCTGTTGACAGCAACCAACACCCAGCTCTTCGGACTACCAGGCGGCGCCCGCGAGGTCCAGTATTGAATCGCCAGAGCTCGGTTGAGCGGCTCAACCTTGAGTGTACCAGTCCATGATCCTCTGCTGAGTTGATTTGCTTGTCGCTTGAGTTCGTTGAGCTTATGTGTAAGGACAAGTTCGTGGAGGAATTGATAACAGCCTAGCAGCCCGTCTTTGCTGAGGATATCATTCACATGCCCCTCCAAATAGTTCTTGAGGCCTTCGGGAATTGATGATGCTGCCGGTTTAAAGGCGAATCGGAAGTCGATGAACCAAAACTGTTTTTCGAAGTCTTCGTCTGCGATGGTCAGGTCGACCTCGAATTCTCCAGCTACCTTGAAGGTTACTCGGCCGGAATCGATTTCGTAGTTTCTGAAGTGATATGGAATCTTGTCAAAATCTTCGAGGTTCAGTCGTAATGATAGTTGAGTGTTGACATCGCTCATCCACTGGATCTGTTCCTCTCGCGTCAAAGGAGGTGGTTCGATGTAAGAGAGCTAGTAGAATTGTCAGCTTGAATCATCGTCAGGAGACGATGGAAAACCTACATCAGGCATCCAAGCAGCCTCTCCAGTTGATAGTACTTGGAGGGCTGTTTTCAAGTCGGGACTGGGCATTCGCGCAAATGTCAGATCCCTCTTTACGTGACCCATGACATCTAGGGCTCCGGCAAACAAGACCTCTTGCCCTTGAAGATGGAATCTCAGGTCGATCAGTTTGCTAACCATATCGGCCTTTCGACTCCATTCCGTAATGACAAGCGCCTTGACCCATTTTCGATGCTCCCTCATGGCAAAATTTAGTATCGATGTCTTTTTGGCGATGTTCTCGCCCGAGCCGTCTTCAACGTCGCTGTTCGGTATCGTCGAGTTCCCGTTCATGGCGGCAGCAGGCAGAGGCATCTTTGCCAGTGCGGCAACTTGATCCTGGAGTGCATTGTGTGTGGATTGCGCGAGTCGCGTTAGGATTTTAGAGAGTGGTATGTAGCCCTGGGTAATGTGGACTATTTCGCTGGCAGGATCGCTCATCCTGGGGGAGTATGTGGTTGTGATTGTTGATTTCAGGGCGGATAGAGAGGTCGGGCGAGAAGTCTTCAGAGGCGCTGGGGTAACGAGTGAAGACCGGCCAGGTCATGTGAGAAGATGCGCGCACAAGTCATGCATGCAAAGGAGAATATTATGACGCTTTAGATTCTATTTTCGCGCTGGGGGTCGTCTTTGTAGGTGGTGTTGTTCTGTCGTCCGAATCGTACATAGGTTTGTTCACTGGAGGAATGGATCTTGGTTGTTGCGCTTCGTTTGGGCGAGCGAGCGCTGGAGACGCCCGGTCATGTGATACATAAGTAAGCCGTGCGCAAGTCAGCACATGGAAAGAGTTTGGGGGCACAGTCCAAAGTTGCTCGTTCTCACACTTAGTCAATTAATGGACGTGAACTTTTTAAGTGGCCAGAAAAAAGGCCAATCTCGTATATAGGTGCGTTGTGATGCTGAGTTAATTGGGATTGAGAGGATACTTCTCGTGATTCCTGAGTAACGTCGCGTCACAGTCATGTTGAGACGCACTTGATGTACTCTTGATATGCACCTTGATCTATAACATGATTGTGAAATGATATGATGCTCTTTATGCAAGCCTATGTCATTCGAGGCCCTTTGTTCTCCTGACATCTGTGGCGTTCAGGGTCTAGAACTCCGACTGTTGGAAATATTGGCAAGGATAAGATATGATAGGTCTGGTGGGTAGCATGATCGTTCATTCATGTCTACTTATCCAAATTGGGCATCATCAATTCAAGATTGATATTGAAATATTCATCTGATTGAGCATTTCATAAAGCCATGGGCCAAGCCCCCTACGTGGATGCATCTAAAAATTCCCAGAAGCAAGTGCCCATCATTATGTCGCCAAAGTCCCGACAACAGTTTCCATCGTTTTTATATAGAGAAATCAATCATTCATTGGTTTTTTGTTGCCTCCTTAGGCCCGGGATATCATAGTCCGAAATCGGTCGTGACTCTTATCGTATGGGAGGCGTCATTAACTGCGAGAACGATCAGCAAATTGTTTCCTTCATTTCATCGCACCCAGACTTCCATACAGGATGCAAGTTATCAAACTTACAACTTGTTGGGAGCAGCAGCGTTGGTTGTTGGCCACTGGTAACCAGCAGCATCGCTGAACTTGTAGCCGTAAGAGGAGGTGAAGTCATCCAGAACAGCAGGGCCACGAGAGCCTAAAGACTGTTAGTAAAATGTCATGACAAAGTCCACGAGAAACATACCATAAGGATACTCCATCGGGATAATCTCCTTGTTATCATCCAGGTAGTGGAGAAGAGGTGTGAAAATGCGCCAACTGGCGTCAAGCTCATCGTCACGAACAAAGTTAGACTGGTCACCCTTCAAGCAGTCAAGGACAAGCGACTCGTAAGCCTCTGGGATCTTGAGGTCGGAGAATCGTCGTCGGTAGGTAAGGTCAAGCTCGGTGACAACAGTCTGCATGCTGAGACCAGGCAGCTTAGAGTTCATCTTGATGTAGACACTCTCGTTGGGTTGAATGCGCATAACAAGCTCGTTTCGGGGAATGTCCTTAAAGATACCCGATGTGACGTCCTTGAACTGGATTCGAATCTCGGTCTTTTGCTCATTGAGAGCCTTTCCGGCCTTCATGATGAAAGGCACACCGTCCCAGCGCTCGTTCTTGATGTAAGCGACCAGGGCGCAGAAAGTAGGGCATCGCGAGTCCTTGGGGACGGTGTCGTCCTCACGGTAGGCAGGCTTGCTGCCGTCAAGAGACTTGCCGTACTGGCCGATGATGACGTTCTTGGGCTCGATGGCGGGGATGGCGCGGAGAACGCGAACCTTTTCATCGCGGATATCCTCGGCGTTGAAAGAGATGGGTCGCTCCATAGCCAGGAGGGTAAGAACCTGGAGGAGATGGTTCTGCATAACATCACGAACAATACCAAACTCGTCGAAGTAACCTCCACGTCCCTCGGTGCCGAAGGGCTCCTTAAAGGTGATCTGAACATTGTCGATGTGGTGTCGGTTCCATGTGGCGCCAAGGAAAGAGTTACCAAATCGAAGGATCAGGATGTTCTTGACCATCTCCTTGCCAAGGTAGTGGTCAATTCGGAACAACTCTTGCTCGTTCCAGTCGGGCTCGAGGGACTTCTGAAGCTCGCGGGAGCTGGCAAGATCCTTGCCGAAAGGCTTCTCGACCTGTCGGATTTATTAGCCAGCCATTGGCATGATGGGAGGAGCGACAATGACGCACAATGACACGCGCAACACCGTTCTTTGGGTAGCAGATTTTCTTGAGGTGCTGTGAAACGATGGTGAAGACACTGGGGGGCAGCGCCATGTAGAAGAGGCGGTGGTTCTCAGGGCGGCCCTTCTCGACCTCCTGGAGGTGCTGCTCCAGACCCTGGAAAGACTCATCCTTGTCGTACTGACCCGAGACATAGGTGCAGAGCTCAGCGAACTCCTCGAGTTGCTGCTCGGTCTCCTTTGTGGGGGTCTTTATGTATGACTTGATGCGTCGAATGTAATCATCGTGGTCCATCTTGGTGCGGGCATATCCGACAATCTTGACATCCTGGGGGAGGAACTGGTTTCGGTACTGGAGAGCTGTTAGTTGTCGAGAAAGCGCTCAGGGATAAGATTAATCACTTACAAGACCAAAAAGCGCAGGATACTGTCATGAAGCAAAAACAGACAAGTTAGCTCAAGCATAATAGTATGTGAGGGGCAATCGGGGGAGCTCCCCACCGTCTTCTTTTTCGCCAGATCACCAGAAGCGCCGAGCACGACAATTGTCGTGTTCTGCTTAAGCTCCATGCATCTAGAAGAGAGATGGTATCAGCAAGCAAGTTTTTCCAGGTGGTGATGAGAAATTGAAGGATGAAAACACGCGATCGCATCGCAAACCGCTCAGCGCGAGCATGATAGCTAGTCGCTGGAGCGCAAATGCATGGTGGGGGTTCTGAAGCTGATGGAGGAAGCACCTACGGATCCATTGTTGCGGTTTGTTATGATAATGGCTGAAGAATGAGAAGCAACACAGAGGACAAGGGGGAGAAGCTGGAGGAGTCAAAGTAGAGAGTGGATGAAGTATGGAAGAGATCTGGGAAATAGAAATGGAAACGGAAAAGGTGACGAGGTTTTTGAGCCTGGCCTGGAAGGTTTTATGACGACGGGAGCGTCCAATGCCCGCCGCAGACCTGAGCACAGCAGCTGGGGGAGCTAAGGTCCATCCAGAGGTGGGATCCCTGCGTGAGCGATGGGGCTATGATGCAGTCTGGTCCCTAAAACCCAGGTAAGGGAAGTCCCTAAAAAAAGAGTGGGTGGGTAACCTTAGTGGACAGGACCGACCTACACTTTTTACCTAACATAGAGGTCACCATCTAACAAAGTCCGAATGCATGTGGTAATCAAAAGCCATGATGATGAACCATGAAGTGTTGGCAATCATGAATGTGTCCTGTTAGGCGTTGTCCTTACCCACGAGGGTCAAGCCATAAACTCAACGCGTCAGATAAGGTACCACAGATGTACCTACATACAGAACCTTCGGTGATTCTATCTCCGACTCTTCACAATCCGGGTACCTTATTCACATCTATTTTGCCTAAATTTTACATACCTTATTTACACATCTGGAGTTCTGTTTAATCAGACACTGATATCCATTCTTCTCTTGCGGACCAATCGTCTCCATCCATGCTTTTGGGGCCATGCTACGCAACCAAATGTCTGACTGGATCTGTCGCGGACTTGACGTATGGTGGTTTCCACACACTTCAACCCAGCAACCTCTCTCCTTTTTGTCTCATCGGTGCGTTACCATGATTGATAAGTATCGGCTCCTCCCTCCTCTCTCTTGGCCTTTTGTATGTAATTCATTACTCGGCCCGCAACAAGTCAACGGCAACCGGTGATAGGATACTCAAACCTGCACATTGCACAATGTGGTTTGTGCCGTGAGCATGACGAAGCATGATGCTTCTCTAACTAAACAATCCAGCTTCTTTGTCAGCTTCTCCGGCTTGCCCGGACATCGACCCTCACCGAGTCCTGGCCGTCCTGACCTGGCTTCGGTGGCGGTCCCTGAACTGCCTGTCCAGCCGGCAGTCCAGCACATTCTGCATTCTGTCGTACCCCAACAGGGACAGGCCTCAGATCCACCCCACCTAGACGCGGTTGATTATTGATTATCAAGACATTGAGCTTCGGCGTTGTTTCCGTCTTGCACGCGGAGCATCGTCCGTTGCATATAATACCCATGGCCGATTCCGGCATGTCTACTTGGGTTGTTATGTACTTATAAGTTATTAGACATCAAAATTAGCAAGACGAGAATACATATGCTTATTGGTGTCGTGTCTGATACTGCATTAGTAATCGTCACCAATACAGTATGACGCTCAGATACAGACCCCGAACTGAAGCTGGTGACCTGGCGGCAAGATCGCATATCATAATCCGGCTTCACGGCGCAACCGCGGTGTCTCAAGATCTTCCCCCTAGTTGTTAGTGATGGAAGTCTGTGACATGCAGCGCCTCGACTTGCCAGGCAAGGTCCACCACAGACCCCTGGTCCCTATCACCAACTCCAAGGTTAGCCAGCTCTGCCTCGGAGAGGACTTGGTTCATAAACTCTGGTTATAAGATAGCCAGGTTAGAGGTCCATCCTCCTGGCCTTGACTCATATTTTGAAAAGCCAACCCATTGATCAATTGATCACTCAGTCAGTCCTCCATGTCAAGTGTTTGCAATAATCAGTGCCCTGTATTACATCCCATGTCCAGGCACCCAGCGGCACAATATTGAATATTTAGAAAGGCCTGGTTCGTCCGATGGCATCATTCCTCTTTCCTTGGAAAAGGGAATTGCGATAAAAATGTCTTGAAAACATATGTTGAATATCGCGATGAGCTCATATTGACCTGTCATGCTCGGAAACCAAACTCCGAACTACTACGTACGTAGTACTTGGGTGCTGGATGAATATCCGCTCTAACCCCTCCCTCCCCGGTGTCGGCTTTAAACATCTAACCTTCAAGAAGCAAGCCATTGGGGCGGGAAAGGTAAAAAGCCAGCTAAATGGCTCCACGCAAACGTTGAAGTCAGTCCGGGTAGTCAAGGGTTGCCATCTGCTACGAGGGAATTTATCCCATGGTACCTGAGGACTGTTATACCCAGTCACGCGAGACAATGTTGTTGAGTTTCTCTTGCCAGTCTGCCACTTGATATGTTGGAGACAGCCTCACAATTAGTCGATGGCCAATTCAAACCGTCCCTGCGTCCAGATGTACGGTTCGCACAGGAAAAGCGGTGATAGCCGCACCACCATCAGGGGTCAAATTCTTGCAGGTCAACACCTCCAGTTGCAATTACTTCGGCCTCCCGTTCATGCATCCAAAATCAGCCCAGTAAATTTCAACATGCCAACACAATTAAATTAAACTTGATCACGGGGTTGGTGGTAGATAGCCTTATTCTCAGCGCAGCGTGGGGGTTGGGGTTTGAGGCTGACACAAATTGTGGCTACCCAAATGTGGCGCTTCTTCCACAGAAAATCTTTGGTCGCGGCTGCCCTAAGCTCCCACGTGACTAAAGGGCTCAAAGTTAGGGAGGGCGCACCACATTCGGCGCCCACTCCACATCAAGGTCACCTCACCAAACGACGCGCACTCACGGAACGGTCTTTTTGTTAAGACAATTCCTCAGCTCTCACTACTAACCACCCGCAGGTTGTTTGAGAGGACGGAAGTCATACCACAGTCAAGATGCCTTCAGAAGCCGGTCACCGACGTGAGTTTCTCCTGCCCCCCGAAGACGAGACGAGCGAATCGACTCGGCTTGGAATTTGGAATCTGGAAATTTGAATATCGTTGAACTTGTTGCTAATTTAATTCACAGTATACGTCAAGTGAGTAACATCTCCTCTCAGCCAGTCTGGCACGCATGCGATATGAGAAGCGCGTGCTTGCCTCAACAAGCGCTCTCTTCTCACCTCTTCGATATCGATCTTTCGCGAAGCCACGGCACGAACATGACGATGCGATGGAACTTTGGACTGACGATGATGGTTTAGGGGACGTCACCTGAGCTACCAGCGCTCTCGTCACACCACCCGCCCTGCTACCAGCCTGATCAAGATCGAGGGTGTTGATGACACCAACTCCGCCAAGTACGTCTGCACCAGAGGAAGGTTCTCAGTCGGTCTGGATACTGACAATGCATGATAGCTTCTACCTCGGAAAGAAGGTTGCTTTCGTCTACCGGGGCCAGAAGGAGATCCGCGGCACCAAGATCCGCGTGATCTGGGGCAAGGTCACCCGACCACACGGTAATTATCCTCAATTCTTTCAACCATGAGAGGGTTCGCCAGCTAACCGATCTCTCCAGGAAACTCCGGCGTCGTCCGCGCCAAGTTCACCTCTCCCCTTCCCACCAAGTCTTTCGGTGCTTCCGTTCGTGTCATGTTGTACCCTTCGTCGATATAAAAAAAGGGCTTCGGGCTGGAGTTGGTAGTGAGGGCGGTTCTCATTTGGCTGCATTGGTCGAGGCAAGGATAAAACATACTGCCTTGCTTTGAGGCATTGAATTCAAAAAGACGTCAAATCCCAACCCCGAAAAAAGCTCTGCACACCTGAGCACCCTCGTTTGATGATATTACTTGATCCCCCTCTCATGAAACGGTTGGCGGAACTCGATCTGGCCCAGGGCAGTCCACTGGGAGAAGCTTCAGCGATGGAACACTTCTGGTGGTTGGGATTTGGGACTGGTGTTCGGCTACGGTCGTGAATAGGGTACAAGCGAATCATTGATGAATGCCAGGTCCAGGGCCTCTATTACGGCAGTACACAGCGTCCTTGAAAGCAGGATTGTGATTTGACTCGTGCGGGGAAGTTTTGAGCCATGGTCAGCGTCTTATGATGAATCGAAAATTGCATTTGAAACAACACAACAACACAACACGTCCACCTCTGATGGCTCAAATCGTTCCCCCATTGACGGCTACACAGGCCCAGATACTTGCGTCGGGTTGCCTCCATGTGTTTCTTTGCGATGTGACACCTCGCCATTTTTTCGTAACTTGTCACCAGTTTGTGAGAGATTGCACTGATGACTTGCTTCCACAAACTTGTAGATTATCCACATTGTGATATTCGTTGAACCAGCAAAGATCCATCATCCGGATAATTCCTGTCATCCGTGGCTCAGCCATCGTAACTTGACTGTAAATAGACTCGAGGAACACCGCTGGCTAACATTGTGCCGTGGGTAAGGTTCGACGACAGTTGAGCACTACATTCTCTCACGTATGCGCACATAAGGGGGTATGTTAAATACGAGGAGCATTGATATAGGAGATCGTCGGACAAATACAGCTACAGTACTCTCCATCAACGATATCAAGTTAGGCATTCCACGCAATAGAGATTTAGCCGTCGCGATATGGTAGACCACTCATTGCATAGATAGAGAAAGCGACTTATTAGACTGCTTCAACATTGAAGCCAAGTAGCCTTGCATGCTCTTGGCTCTCGTCTGGATATATTGCTGTCTACTACGAAAAACCCAAAGCCATTATCGTTTATGTGAACATGTCTTGGGTTCCAGCAATGGAAACCCGTTCTGTTTTCCGATTTGTCCCAACTCGACCCAGATAGTCACTCGAGATGGCCTGCAGAATAAAACCGTGAGCAAACGTTGCCTAAGCAACTTTAGCATGGGTTGGGGCCTCGCGCCTGTTGGATGTACAGTTCAGATGGTTCAAATATTTGACCGAGAATAGAAAGTCGTTATACTATTATTGAAGGTATTCCGAGTATTAAATGTAGATTTGCCCTTTTAAAGCAAAGTGGGGTTAACACAGCAGGGAAACCACAATAATAAAGAAACACAACGGTATTCCGAGTATAACGATGGGGTCTTATCTGTCCAAGTCACACAGCATGAGATATTGCATATACGACAGACAACTGCCGTGAGATCGGAAATGGTTTTCGCACCTCGATAAACATTCGTCCGATGCATATCAAGTTACTAGGCATGGAACATTGATTGGAATATTGGGGGCTAGCGGAATTAACCTTGAATATCTTTGAGCGCTACACTACTTAAATGCAGCGAACTTGATGTGAAAGTTGAGTATGAAAGGCATGCCCGTTGCCGTTGAAACAATTATGCTGAATGCAAATTATCAGATAAATACTATGAAGGCTATCTACCTACAAATAGGTAGAAAACATTATCAATGGGTCATAGGATTATGCAAGTCACCGCTACTCCTCGCTTGACGGCGTATTTTGACTGTTGCATGCTGGAAAAAGGTCGGCTGGCAGACTGTTAACATGCATTAGAAAGGCAGTTTAAAACACGCGAGTATGCCAAGGTACATGGGCGAGGCGAGCAAACCAAACTCAGAGCTCACTATCAAGAAGGATCAATTCAGTTGCATGGGTAACGGCTTATTATGCGTTGTGTTGTAACCAGCCGGAAAAGCCGGCTATCCTGAGTTAGACTCTGTCTGGCCAATACAGGTATTTTGAGTTCGCCGTGTTGGCTCGAATGAAGCAGTGTCTTGGAGATCAAGCATCAAGGTTGAAATACCTAGGTTTCAGGAGGAGGAGAAGGAAATTAAAACAAGGCATGGCAAAATATATTCGCGACCATGTTCCAATATCAGCTCTACTATGCATCATCAACTTGAGATCTATCTGCGACTCAAGAACGATCGTCCCTAGTTGTTACTTTGTTTTAGCGGCACTTTTGCAGGCCGGGGCTTGAAACTTGTCCCATCAGGCAGAAACACCAATTCCATGTTATAGGATGGGAAATTTGACAACAGAACGAAGTGCCATGTGAAGGCAGTTCAGGCATTTACCTTGAGGCTTGAGGCCTCTTCTCCAGATTCATCGACTAGGGTGGGCTCTATGCTATCCTGGTGGTTGGTGTATGTAATAGGAATGTCCAACGTGCTTGGCTCAACAACCACTCAGATAACAAATCTCAGCACATGGAGAGATGACAGGGTCATCTTTGTAGCCCAAGAAGCTAGACGTGTTTGGGTCTTGCTCCTGATTGCAATAAACACTAACAACAGGTTTTTTCCACCAAAATGGTGTTTGGTTTGTGCAAGCGTCCAGACCGAGTTGGACAAAGGGCCGATCAAGGAAGCATCGAGATTCGAGACATGAACCCTAATTGTGGCTGAGCTTGCAGCCGACAAAGCTGAATCGGTAGAGTGCCGAAGAGACAACAGACAACAGCACCAGAGATGGTGTGTGGGAGCCACCTAACACGAGATTAAACAGGGGCGAGACAACCATGGACAACGTCAAGATGACCTGGGGATTGCTTTAGAGGGCCTATAATAAGCGTCGATTAGCTGCTGGGTTAAAATCCCAACCTTACCCAGCGGCCCAGCCTCTTAGTGCCAGGTACTCTGTACTGTGAACCTACCACCTTTGTGCATTGCACGTTGGCTTACACCGCAGGCTACAGCTCAGCTCAGCTCACACAGAGAACAAGAAGCGTGAGACAAGACTGCATCTGATCCGGCATTGATGCACAAACATGGAGCCTTGGAGGTAAAGACGTGGCATGGCATTGATAGCACCATTCAGAGACCCTTGATGGTTCTTGGCTTTCACCGGTCGAGACCAACTTTCTGCGAATGCCGCTTGAGTGTACTGTACAAAAGGTGCCGCGGCAATGGGATAGTGTTGTCGAAGAAGCCATTGAGTATACATACGGTATGCCTTAGCTTTGGGCTTACGACGATTACGGGAGAACCATAAAAGTTAGCATTCATCAGCTCCAGATGTTCAGAGGGTGGTGGTTGATGATGGATACTAACCTCGATTAAGAATTAAAGGTGCCGAACTTTGGTACGGACGGTTGCAACTATGCAGCTATTTTCTCCCCGCCATTGGGCCACACAGCTCCAGTGTCCTCGTAAATGGTAAGCAACGGATGCAGACAAAGATGCAGAGTAGAGAGACTGTCGCCATGTTGTGGTTGTCACTGCAGTAGCCGGGGTGAGGAGAGGAAAACGACGCGTCATGACCTGATGATCTGGTGTGTCTCGATATTCTCCAAGTGTGGTCTAGGGCGGCTGGAAAGATACTGCCTGAGATGGATCTGATACAAACAAACAGTCTTTTGAGCAATCGTAGATGTTGTAATGCTCAAGTTGTACGCGTGTGCAATTGCCTCCAATAGGCCGCGTATCAATTGTGCATCCATTGCTAATTGGTGTGGTGTTGAAGCCCAAGTTACCTACCTACATACCTACAGTACTAATGGGTCGGTATTCATGATAGGGTCGGCGAATACGGGAGCCACGAGGAGGCTGATTCCTACCGACCAGCTTAAACACGAGCATCCCCATCCTAACCGATGGGAAGGTGCCCTACTATCAGACCTTAGTAGAAGCATATCACCTCACTTGAAAACGTCTTGGCCTCTAGTCTCCCCTCATTCTTCCTAAAAGCCTCTCCTTTTCCTCAAGAAAGGATTTCTATCTCATTCTCACTCTCGGTTCCCTCATCAGGCCGACCTTTCTTTGTCTTTCGTTTACTGGTGTTGCGCTCAAGCCGTAATCGTTCCTCCATTTCATCCATCCAATCTCATCTACGGATATCGGTACTTCACCTATCAGGCTATCAGCCACCCAGAGATATTCCCTGCGAGCAATACCGAGTAATCGATCCACGACCAAGATTCAAGAAGCGTTTCTTTCCTTCTTTCTACGACAATTACCTACCGGCTATCCCAGTTTTGTGTCAGATTACACTTGGCTTAGCCGTATTGATTCCACAAACAATCAAATCCCTGGGCAGATTGAGATAACGACCTTCATTACCCCCGGCCTTCAAGGAATCTTCAACTGCGTTCCATCACCATTTTTAGTGACTCGAAAACACGCGAGGCCCACTATCAACCGAACCCCTGTCTGTCAAAAGCGAGCACTATCGAAGTCTGAGCAGCAAGCCACTCTTCCGAACAAATTCAACGTGGCACGGCTCAATTCCCCTGAACTTTGCGCCCAGCCGACACTAGAAATTTCCAATCGATAGTGACGTCAAGAAACCAAACCGAGAGGGAAACAACCTGGGCCCAGCGCAAGCATTTACGAAGCACTGCAACTGTTCGAAGATACCTTCTCCGATTGATACCCCGACAAAAGTGATAAAAAAAGACCAGTCAAAGACGAAAAGGGAAAAGCTCCATAATCAGGTACATACTGCCTAAGAAACAAGAGGCGGTCCAAAAAAGGTGGCAGTCACTTTGCGAAGATCAGTCCCAGCTTGGTCGATCCCACATCATTATCACGCAGCCGCGGGTGTTAGCAGCAGGACAGGACGCACTTAGCGCCACTTTAGCTCCTTCGACGCGACTTCAGACGGAGTAAAGCAAAAAGCGATTCGATTGCCTACATCCCGATCGAAATTATTGGACTGTTTCACGGCCAGCAACAAGGGCAAGAAATCAGTGCCTCACACTGCCTTGCATCGCTCGCTTGTGTTGTTTTCTGGTTGCTCACAATTAGAGTGCTAATCCCAGCCAAAGACCACGGCGCCAACGAATGAGTACGTCGTCCCGCGTACGGAGTCAGAGACACCCGCAGCCACCAGCCATACATCTCACCTCTCACCTCACTTTGGCGCGCAGAGCGGTATCATCGTCCTGTCTCCTTAGCCACTCGTCGTTTATAAGTCCTATCGTACCTGGCCAGTTCTTTTCTTGCAGCAGTGCAGGCGCCAGTGCGAGGCCAACCCCACCCATCTTTATCCATTCACCGGGATCTTTTCTGATACCATACGTACCCCAAACTCCGTCACAACCGGGCCACACCACTGCTCAAAAGCCCCAGCCTCTCTTTCTACGCCAACGACTCTCAAATCTCCACTCGTAATATATCCATCCCAGATCCTACGGCGATTCCTGCTCTTCCTTGCTAGCAGCCGTTTGGCCTGGTTTCGGTCTTATCTCCCTGACTGCGTTACTCCTTGCAATCTCCATTTTCTTATCCACAATCCCCATCGCATCGGTCGATTGCCCGAGACTCTAATCGCCAAGAGCAAGGGCCTTTCTGAGATCCATCGCGTCAGATAAAACAGTCGTCCCCCCAAGCGCCGCAACCATGGCGACCTCGTCTGAACAGTATCGCCAGTACCCGCCGCCGTCGAATTATCCGGCACAGGATTATCAACAGCAGGATTATCGACAGGATTACCGGCAGGATTACCGGCAACAGGACTATCGGCAACAGGACTATCGGCAACAGGATTATCAGCAGCAGGATTACCAGCAGCAACAGCAGCAATATCAACAAACTGCCCCAGCCTCGCCGCGGAGAGGTTCGCAGAATCCGCCTCCCAATAATCGAACCTTCAGTTTTCATTCTCAAAAGTCGCATAAGAGCTCTGGCAGCAAGGACTTGCAGAAAGAAACCCACGCCGAGAAGGAAGCAAAGCGTTTACATAGCAAAGCGGACCCCACATTGGCTATAAGCGAAGCAGAGCCATGTATGTCATGACATCTCTTGAATTAACAACAGGAGGTTGAGACTATCTACTAACACGACAAAAGCTGCTGTCGCCGCCATGATCACCGAGTCGAGTTTCGCCCCTTTGCGATCCATGCAACATAAAGATGCTTATGGCAATTCTATCGGTACGTTGTTTCACTCGCATACACAAGATAGCGCCACTGACACCCATCCAGCGGATCCCGACAAATCGAACCCGACACGAAACAGATGGGAGCGTCCATTGGACACAATTCGTAGTTTCGAGGCCGCAATCGACGGTGGTTACTCGCGGAAGTCACTGTACCGAGCGGGTAAGTCGGAAGTCGAGAATCGAAACAGGCCAGATGCTGATAATGTACAGAAACAGACTCACAGGCCAACTGGAACAGACGCAACAGCTCTTATACAAACCAGCCTCGATTCCCTCGCGAGAATTACTACAACAATCGCCCAATGTCTTTTAGGCCAGAGAATCAATATGATAATGGGCCTTCTCGAAGTAATTACTTTGATGGTCAAGCTTACAGCAACGGTTACGGCACTGGTCCATCACGGCAACGAATGGCCAGGATGCAGTCGGAGCCGCAGTACCATACCGGACACGACCAAAACATATATCCCCTCCCCCACAAGGACCGATCATACGAGACCGTGACTTCTGCTGGGGGCAGTGGCAACTCGGATCACGCAGGCTACCAGACAGACCCCACGAGCAGCGACAATAGCTCAATCGATCGGACGATGCCGGCTAAGCGCCGCGAGCCTTTCAACGAGTATTCGCAGGGCTCATATCAGCCTCAACAAGCATACCAGTCACGCCCTTGGCCAGCTTCTGGTATGAATAGCGACGGAGGACAGCCTCAGGTGCCGCCACCCTCGCATGTGCAGCCTTCTACAACACAAACACCAACTCAGCCCCCAGCTCCACCTCAGAAGCAGAAGAGTGGTCTTTTGAGGAGAGCATCGACACAAAAATCAGTTGGTGGGGAGAAGCGCAAGAGTTGGTTTGCTCGTAGGTTCAGCAAAAACTCTTGAAACCCCCACGGTTCGGTAATGACTATAAATGTTTGAAACGCACACGCACAACCACTTATGCAACCACTTTCCTTTGTCGATACCCGTTTTCTTTGATATTCGACGTCGAATGCCACGATCGAACAATGTTTGGCAGTTCATATTCTATTCGACGGATTTTGCGATGGACCCCGAAGCATACTGCCACAACATGTGTTTTGTCTCTGTCAAGGGGTGAGGCAGCAGGCCTTGATTTCACTTGGGTCAAATTGGTTTAGGTTGAGACGAAACGGTTTATTTTCCCTGGTGGGACGAGGCGAAGCATTTGACTTTTATTATGGGATGGTACATTAGCACACGAAACTGTACGAGGCGTTGGGGGTTGAACTTTTTGCAACAACAAATTCCTTTGAGAATAATATCCTTGAGAAGCGGAGCAGAAGATGGATCTACCACCACGATCATCATTAATTATACTCACACCCCGAGACGTAAATAGCATATACACGTGGCTGTAGAAGTCATCCAGACATGATGGTCTGCCAAGATGGCGGCGAGCTCATGAAGATGACGTGAGAAAATAATTGAGACGGATGCCCCCGAGACTATTGTGTGCAGTGTTAAGTGATTGAAGAGTAAATAAACTAGATATCGTATCCGATGATGTTTGGTTGCGTCTACTTGTCCTTCTTGCTTTCTGGCTTTTGTGTGTCTGACTGATCTTCCTTCATGGCTACGATAATGTATCCCACAAGGACGACATTGGCCAGGATAGCAGCTAGGCCACCAGCCAGCGAAGAGTTTCCTGGATAATGTCAGTATGGGTGATGACACGTAGAGGTGAGACGAGAAGAGAGACATGCCGTTGAAGACAGTGTTGACAGTGAGGAAGTAGGAGCCAATGGGGATAACAATCATGGCGAATGTAAAGGCCAGAAGCTTGTAAATGACTTGGCTATCCAAAGTGTGTTAGTTTTGTTACAGAGGATTGGATGAGTGGCAATAGTGAAGACGAGGACAAGACTCACTTAGGAACAGCGGGTGCAGTAGATGAGTTTTCATCAATGGGATCATCCTTATCAAGGAAGGTCTTTTCGGTAGCCACGATGCGTCGAGTGGCCATTTTTTATTTTGTAGTAGGGGGTCAGCTCTGTTGTTGCTGTGGTGCGTGGTTGATGGTATCGTCTTGTGTAGTTGAGTCGAGGATCCCAATTGAGCTATATGAAGTTCAGTTAGCTACGTCCCACCACCCACTTGCACGTGCAAGGTACCTTGCCTCTATAAAAAGCACTTACCACAAATGATCAACGTGTACGTACGCCGTGACAATTCTTTGTTCTCGTAATGAAAGAAAACTACCTAAATACAAAGTATTCGGCCCCGGGTACATCGCACATCCTTTCAATTCTATAAATCCCAATTGAGTTGAACGAGATTTTGCACTTTCCTCTATTGATCCTAACCTTAGGTACTTGGAACGCGAATCGCTTTAATTCACGTGACTTCGTGATGCCCGTTTATGCGGGTCGCGTCTTAACGAGTTCGGGCACTTCAAAAAAAAACTCCACCTTCGCTCGCTCGCTCGCTCACTCACTTCACGCCCCTCTGGGATTTGGATTGGGATCCCCTTGAGCACTGGCAAGCACTGTCATCCCTCAATCTCGGATTTTTTCATTTTCTTTTCAGGAGTTTTTACTTTCTCTTCTTTCTCTATTGAGCATTCTCATTAATGACACCTGCCTCTCACTTTCATCCAGTGCTTTGTCGTCCGTTGACCAAACGAAAAGGGCTGAGGAGAACGAGCAGACGCCCAATCCGTTCCATTACAGTGACAGCCCCCGCCAGGCGCTGCTAGCCTCGAATTCTTTCTCCTATTGTTTCGTATACCTATAATAATTCGCACGTACAAACGATCACCATGGCACGAAACTTGTCACCCTTGCCGATCCGGCACTCAAACGCTCTACCTCGCACCCCATCGCTTGCACACAACACAATAATCATCGACGATGCCGATGAACTAGCAGATACGATCCCCTGCTCACCGTCCGCTTTCCTACGAGACCGAGATACTATAACTACACAACCGACACAAGTTCTTCAAAAACCAGGGCTTGCACCAATGCGAAGTTCTTCGCCTGCAAGCAGCATTATTGAAGTTCCCGCCTCATCACCTTTTCAACAACCTCCTAAAAAGCCTGCGCCTCTTGGTAACCTAATCGCCCCTGCTGGCACCATATTTCGTCCTCCGCAGCAAACTATTCCTGCAATGAACAAGAAGCGGCCGGCTGTCGAGCCTATCATCATCTCGGAAGATGAGGACGACCTTACACCTCCCCGTGGCGATATCCGACCGACAACGTTTAAGGCACAGATCTCGGCATTCGCATACAATCCTGAGTCAGAAAGATCAGAGAAGGAGATCAGAATTAAGCTCCGACAGATTTATGATGTTTACGGGGAAAGGGTGCCCTCCAATAAGGCCAAAGAAGCCTTAGAAGTGTCTAATAATGATCTTGAAGGAGCCCTTCGTCTTCTCGGACGACAGCTGCGACAGCCCCAACCGTCGGCACCAAAGCCTAAGCCCGGTAGACGTCTGGTCAGCAAGGCGGCTCTACAGTCGTCAGCAGCTTCTAGCCGGGATGTTTCCCGCTCCATGTCTCGCAAAGCATCCCCTAGCCCTGAGAAACAACCCCGACGACGACGACTGATACAAGGCATTCGAAAGTCATCCGTTCCTTCTTCGCCAACATTCGCTTCCTCTCCACCTGCGCATGCCTCTTCTGACGACCCCTTGGTCATTGACTTGGTCGGCGATGACAAGGAGGATGCGTATGAGGCTGAGGATTCGCCAGAACCCTCAGACGATGAGGAGGATCGGGTTCTTACTTGTCTCAACACAAGCACTGTTGAAGATCTGGCGGCCATGACAGGCATGAAGGAGGACCAACTTGCTTGTATGGTTGACAAGCGGCCTTTTGATGATATATCAAAGGCCAGGCGTGTCACTATCGGCAAGAAGCCTGGCGCTCGGAAGGCTTCCAAGGTCAGCATCGGAGAGAGCATCATGGAGGCTATCGAAATTTTCTTGAATGCAGTCAATGCAATTGACAAGGTTGTCGAAAAGTGTGAGCGCGATGCGAAAGCCATCAAGCAACAGCTTGATACCTGGGATATCGATATATTTGGCCACAGCAAGCGCGACCGTAATCAAAACCCCGACGACCTCCTCCCACCCACCCCGACAAGCATCAGTGCGACCAAGTACGTGCGTCCGCCTATTTCTCAACAGCCCAAGTATATGGATGGGCACTGTCAAATGAAGCCCTTCCAACTCGTGGGCCTGAACTGGATGGCCCTGCTTAATCAGTTTAACATAGGATGTATTCTCGCTGATGAGATGGGGCTGGGCAAGACCTGTCAGGTCATCTCACTCATTAGCCACCTCGTTCAGGATTACGAGGAGAACAAGAATAAAAGTCGGAGGCGACCCTGGCCCAATCTCATCGTTGTTCCTCCCAGTACCTACAGCAACTGGCTCGGAGAATTCGCGAAATTTGCCCCTGGCCTGTCGGTGATGGGATACCGAGGTTCTCAGGCGGAGCGGGCTGAGATTGCGTATCAGATCGAGCAGGAACCAGAAGCCTGGAACGTCGTGCTTGCGACATACTCGCAAATCAATAACGATGCAGATATTGAGGCGATGCAGTCCTTTCGACTAAACGCGGCCATTTTTGATGAAGGTCACAAGATGAAGAACCCCGAGACCAAGGTTTACAGAGACCTTCGCCGTATCCCGGCGTCATGGAAGGTGCTCCTCACAGGTATGCTTCGTTTGTCCCTCCTCGCATTGATTGCCGTCACTAACGATACGCAGGAACTCCGGTTCAGAACAATCTGTTAGAGATGACTTCGCTTCTCAACTTTATCAACCCTGAAATTTTCAACGGGTGTATGCAGCACATTCAGTACATTTTTAGCCAAAAGGTCACTATCAGAAACGTTTCAAATGGTGCTTTCCTGTACAATGAACGTGTCAAGAGAGCCCGAACTATCTTGGAACCATTCATTCTTCAGCGCCGAAAAGACCAGGTTTTGTCAGACATGCCTCCCAAGATCTGCAACGTCGTCCGTTGCGGCATGGATGAGATCCAGAAGCAAGTTTACGCGGAATATGAGGAGGTGTTCAAACTTGAGCCATCTGAGCGCCCTACCAAGGTCCGCCGCGGTCGTGGAAACGACCAGAACAACTGCTGGGTGCAGCTCCGCAAAGCTGCTCTTCATCCACTGCTCTTCAGACGCCACTTTGATGATAAGAAGGTTGAGAAGATGGCTCGAATCCTGATGGATAGCGTTTCGCAGGACGACCTCCGCCAACCCGATATCAAGCATCTGATTCAAGAGCTCAAGGACTCTTCGGATTTTGGACTTCACCTCTGGTGCCGTGACTACCCAGGCCTTCTCGGAAAGTTCGATATTCCCCCAGAGACTGAGATGAATAGCGGGAAAGTTAGGAAGCTACTCGAGTTGATTAACAAGTACCAGGAGAACGGCGACCGGGTCCTTGTCTTTAGCAAGTTCTCTCGTATAATTGAGCTGCTGCAGGAAGTGCTCGCTCAAAAAGATATCCAGCATCGGGTATTGATGGGCAGCACCGATGTCAAGGAGAGACAGACCCTAATCGACGAGTTCAACGACGACCCCGAGATCCCAGTGTTCTTGCTCACAACCGGAGCAGGTGGTACTGGTATCAACCTCACCGCCGCCAACAAGGTTATTATATTTGATCAATCGGAAAACCCTCAAGATGATATTCAGGCTGAGAACCGCGCTCATCGTCTTGGCCAGAAACGCGACGTCGAAATCATCCGGCTTATCGCATCCAACACGATTGAGGAGCTTATCTACAAGGCGTGCCAAAAGAAAATCGAGCTCGCAAACAAGGTCACCGGTGCTGTCACCGACGAAGACCCCGGCGTAACAGAGCAGACTCTCGAGAACGAGGTTCGCAAGGCACTTCTGGAAGAACAAATGACACCTCCTTAGGAAGGGGGGGTTTTCTCCTGAGCAATTCCTCAACCGCCCACGTCTTTTTTTGCACTTTCCGATATTATGTCACTCTTCTCTTTCATGACCTATGATCGTTGTAAGAACTCTATTCTCTGCGCAGCATGGCAGAACGGCTTGTTTGTATCAGATTCATCAGCTTTGCATTTCATGGTTTGCTTGGACAACTCATGCCTTGTTTCCTCCAAATACGGTAACCTCCACTGGTGGTTCCGCGTCTCGGGGAATGGTGAGGGTTTATTCAGTGGTATAGAGGGTTGTACGGTGTAAACATTCTACTTTATGAACTACATGGCATGGCAGGAGGCAACGTTTCACTAGAGAATTTAGAGGCACATACATGGCATTCTCATGGTCATGGTCATGATCATATCACACGATAGGCGCAGCGCATCATAGCATCAGAGCATAACGGATGCTCTAGGAAATAAAATTAGATTCATGTGATATGAACTGCACCACCTTTACATTGACTAACTAATCTGGTTTCATTGACCACAATCACTCTCATAAAAGAGGATATCTAATTTCCATAACTTATCAACAATAAACAACCTTTACCGCGTCACCCAGCAACAATGACAACCCCCGTCCCGGCCCGCCGCCGCCCGTCCCTTTCCCCGGTCCAGGCGCACGCTAGAGGCGAGAGATCGAAGAAGGAAAAAGAAAGGTTGGTTGGCAGGCGAAAAAAACGGACGGACCCTGAACGGTAAAAATCCACACACTAAATACAATCATTGTGATGGAGGTCACACAACTTGATATGAAAGAAGCGAGGTTTGAACATAACAAAGAACCTTTGATTTTTAACAATATCTCTTTAAAGGATAATAATTTTAGCAGGTTTATTGTACAATTCTTGGGTGACCAGACTCTTCTACAGTAGTATTACATTTTCCTAGTGAGCGGGTTTTGTAAGCCACCAACCAATCTGGCCTGCCTGACTCGGCCGGACAGCCTAGGCGCAAAGCTTAACTCTGAGCCGTTTGATGTAGAACGCACAAAGGGGACTCTCCATGATGAAAACTGGGACAAGTACCAGATTTTCATGCAGTTGATGCCTGATCGGACGGGTAGTCCGTCTGTTTTGTTTGCGTGCTTTCCGGAGAGACCGTGCGCTTGGTCCATGAGGATTGCGGGATGGGCGATTGGCGATGAACGATGGAGGAGACAAAGTTGTGGGTGAAAAATTCAGCTGCATTAGTTCAATATACTGACTGACTGGGTCGGTCGGTCATTCACAGTTTGGCTGAAACGTGAGCAACCCAACGTGAGCTTTAGTGTGTATAGTGCATGTCTTTGGACCCTTGACACTGACATCCAGCCACATCGATACCCTTCAGACCAGAAAAAAATGTGGTGGTTGGTGAATGTAGTATTGAACCCTGACGGGGGTAAATCTCAATGTGACTTGGGGAAGCGATCATCGGATCATGCACGGGGGAGCGACGGGCAGTGAGTGAGAAAGCAACGACTGAAATGTGGAACTCAACGTTCCATTGGAGATTCTCGGTATCTATGGTAACCAATTCCAATTCTTGGTCCAAAAAAGAAAACATCAAAACTTGAAGATGCACGCAATTCACGCGTGGGGATATCATTACAAAAAAATGTGAATCAATATGTATATCCAAACTCCGAGGGCAACCCATTGCCCCATGTAATGTCCTGTAGGCCCGGTCTTTTAATGTGCTCGCTACCGATGATGATATTCGGCCGAGACTTGCGCTAAAGTTCAAATGTATAAATCATGTACGGGAGAAGAGGCTGGCCGAGTCCCAATTGGCCTTGTTCTAGTGGCCTGGTCGCGTCTTGAGACCAATGTCGCCATTAAGCAACAGCGTCTTCCAGCGGCGGTCGACAGCGTGGCGGTCGCGGCCGAGATTTCGGGCGCAATCCTGCCATTCTGCCTTGGACAGCCTAAGCTTCTCGAGTACAATTTCAATGAGGACGCGGTCATCCTCAGCGCTCCAGTCCTCTTCATCAGAGGAATCTTCCTCATTGACACGACCACCTTGTCGAAGGTGCATGCTGTGGAAGTCGGCACGGTCAAGACCGAGCGGTAGCTGCTCGGGAGCAAGTCGCGTGCGCTTGGGTGTAGAGGGCATGATTTGCTCTATGGAGCGACGCGATGGCGATTCGCTACCAGACTCGCTTGATGATGAGTAGCGCTCTGCTTCCTCGTCGGTAGCACGGCGTCTCTTGTTAACACCACGCGGTGCCGCGCGCTTGGTGACCTTCTTGGGACTGGCTGGCTCACGGCGTTGTGGGCGCGGTCGCAGTCGCAGCTTCAGAGGAGGAGCTGCATGGGCGAGCGGCGGAGTTGGTAGTTGAGAGTGCGAAGGCGCCGGGCGAGACTGGGCGACGATGGGCGCGGGAGTTGAGAGTAGTGATTGAAGTGAGCGGCAGGTGGTCATGATGTTGGCGAAAGAGGCGTGGGATGAGAAAGCCGGGGGACTGGCAGGAGGAGAGAAAAGAGAGGCTTGAAGTCGAGAGTGAGTTGAGTGCGACGCATCGCAAGGCAGCGCGGACGGGAGAAGCATGGTTGCGATTGTCTGCTGGGTGATTTCGAGAGTGCTGAGTATAATGCGAAATGGGATCGTAGTGACTGATGTTGTTGTTTTGTGGAAAGGGCGAAGCGGGTGGTTGGCGTGTGGTGCGATTGCGACTGTGACTGCGACTGGGACTGGGATAGAGGACGCGAGGCGCAGGGTCTTGACGATAGTTGTAAGTACGGATACGCGCGCGCGAAACGAGAAGGTGAGGATGGAGTCGACAAAAGCTGAAGATGATGCGATGCGATGCGACTGCGGAGGTCAAGAATGTAAAAGTTTATTATGCCTGTGTCTGTGTTTGTGTTGATGGTAGGGAGAAAGTTGTTGTCCGAGTGAAGAGCAGGAAATCCGGTGGTTGTGTGGGAATTGGAATGAACGGGGGGTTGGTCAGACAAGTGGCATTGGAATGGGATGGGATGGGCAGGGGACTCAGAGGCCTAATATGGATCTGACCTTGGACCAGGGTCAGAGGGGGGTCCCAAGTGTCCACCACCACAGTGGATCATACTGTACTGCTGGGGCCACCAGCTGGCGACAAGTAGCTGCCCTCCACTGTATGCAAACGTGTACAGTACCTCTTTAGTGTCGAGTCAGGTCGCCGCCATTTTAGCAGCAGCGGTAAAGCTGTAGCTAAGGTTACCTCGCTGTCCTGTGTTGATAGGACGTGCACCACCTAATCGATCGCCAATACTCAGAACAAAAAGCTCTTGGACAAAGGTATATATTTTGGGCTCAGCAAAACCCACATCAAACCCGAGCACTCCACCTCCAGTTCTTAGGGCCACGGGCTGGTGGACAAGGAGCCAAAGACCCATGTTTCTCGCACATGATACATGTGTCTTTGCAGCTGAGGCATATGTTCTGCATGTAAATCCTTGCTCGAATGCTGCACTGTACGAAAAGAATCAGCCAATGTACAGATGCTGCTGGAAAGTGCCCAATTAGGCGATGAGACTTGAGACATCTTGAACAGCCTCAATCTCAGTTCTCAGCACACGCTCACCTGCCATATCCCAAAGCATCATTGCATTTGATTTAGCACGGTAGGTGTGATGTGTTTTGTCTCTTTTTATTAGGTACTGTGTATTTTTACTTGCAAGTGATACTCCTCAAAAAAACTATCTACCTGGTAGGTGGGCACTATTGAAGTATGCATCCCTCTCTCCAACCCTAAACTTCAATGTATACACAACGACAGCACCATAGGGTAGGGGATATGGTCCATCTTCGACATCCCTTCGTCTATCCCGTTTATTGGAAAACCTATTGCTTCTCCAAACGTCGTTTCAGCCGCTCTGACATCAGTTGCCCTGCATATCATCCCCATGTTTCTCCCTCTAGTCGGCCAAAAAGCAATAAACCTTCATCTCCATCCCTTCTCTACGCTCATGCACGAAAGAACCAGGCCGCATCCAAGACAAGTTGACGTAGATCATTAATCTCAACAGCTGAGCACGCCATGCAGCGACCATGTACCATTGATGCTTGTGCTTATGCCAGTCAGGAACCCGAGACAGAAGAAAAGAAACGACCAAATATATACAGACCTCCACCATTATACGACAATGCTACTCGTAAACATATTGCCCTGCCCGTATCTTGATCCCTTTTCTCTTCTTTTTGGAATAATTCACACCACCTCCGGTGGCCAGGCTCGGGCCAATGATCAGAGGAGCGAAACCCGATTGTTTCGGTTGAACGAACAAAACAATCATAGGAAATTGTCATATTTTATCGAGCTCAACAGACTCTCGCGGCGACAGTGTCCAAGTCATTGACACATAAAGAGTCACTGAACACACTTTGCCTGCTCGTTCAACCCAAGTCCTCCCTCTCGCAAAGCCCCCCTCTTGTTTGAAGGACTAACTACTGGGTACAGTAGTGTTTCTAGTTCTCTTAGAACCATCATCGCCATCCATTTTGGGCTTGATGCCCTGACTGACTCAGGACACCAGGCTACTGTATTGCGCGCATCTATCACACACCGATAGAACTTACAGGGTTTCAATGCAGCCAAGCACACCAGTTACAGAATTTTGTGTGCTCCTACGTACTAGTTTTTGACTCCAGTTGTGTGCATCGGGCAAGTCGAGTTGATCCTAGACTAGATACGGTACACGTCATGAAGGCCTTTCGCTTGTTGAGTTGGCACAGACAATTCCAACAAGTCACGCCCTTTGTTCACACAAGAACAAGCATGTCTCGATATTGTTACGACTTGTCCTACGCGCCACGGTCGGGTTATCCAGCTGGCCAAGGTGGATGGATCAATAAGATAGTTCCAGGGACAGGGTAACATTTGTGCGTCCAAGTCACACAGAGCCATATTTGACACACGTCTGCGGATAACTCAAAAACTCTCCGTTGACGCACAAGCCGTAGTGGGATACATTCGCTTGCTTTCTCGCTACCCTGCCTTGGCTGAGCTGGCTAAGCTGGTGGGAACGAGCCGTTGCGGCGCGGGCCAGGACCATCCCATAGTTCCATCATACCCTTCCCTCCCTTTGCCGTGCCGTCCGCTCTCACATCGATGATGTGCTGCAGGGTCCTTCCTGTGTAGCTGAAGCTTACGAATATCGACAGAAGAAATCAGTCGACCTGTATCATGTGCGGCACAAATTTGTCATTCATTGATCTATCCTCATTCATGGGCACCCTCATCTACCCCATGCCCACAACCGCACGGTTTCCTGTCTTCTCTCAGACAACCTATAGACAGTGATATCAGCTCAATCTGTCTAATGGTGGGAACTCGTGCCCTCCTTCACAGGTGAGTCGGTGAGGTCATGCCCCGTTTCAACCCTACCGCTCTTTGTTCTTTTCACATCTCGCCCGCGTTGGGAGCGATTTGTTGGCCAGATAGATGGGACTTGTGCACTGTGGCCCTCGATGAGGATGATGCATACCTGGTGGTCTCTCGATCGCTAACGAATATTCGATCACCTTGATCGAGATTTCCCCCTCCCTCTTGTTGAAGTTGCACTACTACGTACAGTCATTCCTCTCCCATCTTCGTCTCAATGCTTTACCAAGTCCATCATGATGATGCACAACCGTGAGAACCCGCACTCTTGCGTCTTCTTCTTATTTTTCTACATCTTGGTCATTCACCGCCCGTTTATGACGCATGCCTCTTGTTCTCTCTGCCATTGGCCCTATAGCGCAGTCTATAATACAGTTATGTTCTTGCATCGTTGCGCGATTACCGCTCAAGTCGCGAAAGAGACGCGTATGAAGTCACTAAAACGCGACTTACACGCGCTGACGCGTTAATTAAGACATGCATGATCTCCAAGCCTGACCAATGGAAGAATACGAAAAGATGGGTATGAGTGGGGATACAACGCAACCACTTCCGATAGTGGTCAGTGCGTACATCAAGTGCCTGTCGCTCTTGACATGGGTGGTCGTGTACAGTGCGCCCATTGATCTCCTCTTACGGTCCTACCCTGGAACCAAGAAAGAATCAAGAAAAGAACCACGCAAGCAAACCTTTGTCTATACATAACAACAATGACGACGTTAATGGTGAGTTTTCGGCTACCAGGGCTTGCTGTAGCTCATGCTCCACATTGCGTCACAAATACTAGTGTTCTTCTACTACCAGGTCCGGCTCCCGAAACTTGGATAGACTCGAGCTGGATGGTATCACATCGTCTTACACCAACGAGCACGCACCCCTATCCTATGTAGCTATGAAGGGAACACAACTCGAGACACATCGAGCCAATATATCGCTCACACTTGATTTGCACATATATCATGTACCTTTCTGGACGATTGAGTTTAAGGGTAAGTTGTCATACACAAGTGGCATTGGATCTTGGACCCCTCAGTCCCTTTATCCCCGCCCTTCACTCACAATGACCGGAATCTTCCCTTGCCCAGACTCATCTTACAACAAAAATGTTCTAATCAGACAACCGAGAGACATGTAAACACACTGGACGCGTCTGATGTGACACAGTAAACAGACCAAGAACCCCTCAGTTCAGCTCTTTGTCTCAACATCGAGACCCTCCCTGCTCTCGATCGAGTCAGTGGGGAAGGGGACGGGGTTCCTTTGTTCGTAGATACAGTTCCTCCCTCTTTCACCTGTGATATATTGGCTTTTCTTTAGTGATAGTAGTATTAGATCGAGGTCTATCTCCATGACTAGCTCGGCCTTGCCGAGTTCTGTTAGCAGATGCAAGTCAAGTAGCCCAACCAACACTGCCGATTTCTTTGTTCAACCGGCAATTATAGAATAAGCTTCTTTCACTGCATACACCAACATGTCTTCATTTAAATGTTGGTCCCCGGTTTAAATCTCCGCTAGCTTGCTTATGAGGTGTGTTCTATTTTTGAGGGTGTATTGTTGGTTGATTTTGGTTTTCACTTATGACAAACTCGTCGTTAATTACCATGATACCTTGTAAAGTGAAATCACATGCAGGCTCCTAAACTCAGACAAACAGACCCTCATCCCTTATCCCCTATTTATCGACCATCGATTCGTGCCGAGACACTATGGTCATGTTCTGATGTCAAGTCGTCCCTCTACAGAGCATACCCCTTACATATCTTTTTTAGCTTTGTGACCGAACTTGACTATGGACTAAAGATAAATGAGGGAGAAATAGTTCACATCGTAACTAGTTCTCCGCTATTGGACTAGTTGTTTGCTCTGACTTTAATGCTCAGATAGAACTTAGTTGATTTCTGCGTACAAAGTCCTTTCTGACTTGGTCTAAACCTTTAGAGGTCTGAAACTTGATAACATGGTATTATTTAATGGACAAATACACAGAGAGAAATAAGAAGAACTCTAAAAGAAATACCAAACATCTTAAACATGATATCCAAATCCACATCTTCACAAACCTTCCAATCACAGCTTACCCTACACCCAACGACACGCCTCTCCTTTTCAACGAGAACCCCTTGCATATCCATCAAGGGAGTTTTAAGTTACGGTACCTCCATTGGAAACTTAATTGGGTTAACAGGTTCTTATGGGATCCCGCAGGGCATATTGACGTGACGGATAGTAATTGATCGCTGAGAAGCTGGACTGAATAACCCCGGGCTCGATCTTCTCACACAAGCAACTCAAACTGACTATGCCGACTATACTGACATGATCAAGAGGACAATGGTGATAAAAGTGAGGATGGTATCACTGCCTTCCTTCATGGCAGGCGTTGTATTAATATGTCATGATTATACCGAAGTCGCATCTCTCGCCAACGCTAAAACAACCCCCATCCCATTTCACTTCCACATCAATGATCTTGAGGACTTCCCATTCAGTCACCTTCCCATGGTTGATATAAGGACAGGCATACCAAAGAAGATCCCATGGCTAGGATAAGGGACAACGAGCCCTTGTACTAGATTTCATCATCCTGCCACTCGAGATCAACCCCCCTTTTATTCTAAATATGATAATTCCAAAACAAAAACATTCGTGCCGGACACGAGAGCACTGGAAGAAAGGAAAATGACAGCCCCTGAAATATTATCCAACAGGGTAGTGAAGCTATGTGAGATGAAATGTATGCTGAGATGAGAAAAAAAGATAACGGCGCTGGACAATCATGTCGTTGCCGTTGACAGTGACAATAGCATAATATAAGGCTGTAGTCGTATCGTTGGCCTCCTCGTAACGAAGCGTAGTCGTCGTTGATTAGTGTCTTTCATATTAAACCCTGAATGGGCAAGCACTCGCCCACTTCCATCACATAACGATGCAGTCCTTGTCGTCCCTGTTGTTTTTCTGAATTTTCCCGTTTCGTGGAGGAGCGACCTCCATGGGAGTGCCTTGGCCGCTGACAGCTGCTTGGATAATGGCCAAACGTTGCTTGGCTCGCTCCTCTCCAGCATCAGCAGCTTTGACATACCAGACGTTGGCTTCCAAAACGTCACGACGGCATCCGATTCCCATTTCAGTAAAGTAGCCAACGGCATATTGTGCTTTTACAAAGCCTGTACCATTGTCAGTCAACTCATCTCTTAGACTCATCGCAATACAACACTCACCCAAATCGGCTGATCGACGTGCCCATTCGTAGGCCTCCTCCTCATCCTTTTCCAGAATCGGAGGAGCTCCGACCATGTACCACGCACACAATCCCATCATAGCACCAGCATGTCCCCGTTCAGCAGCACCAGTATAGAAATGGACACTGAGAGCCGGATCTCTGGGACAGTTGAGCAGGCCGTGCTCATAAGCATCACCCAGTCGATAATTAGCCTCGGGGTGGCCCAGTTCCGCAGCCTGAGTAAAGAGCTCAGCAGCATGATTGTCATCTTTAAAGATATCTGCACCGTACCCATTCTCGTATAAGCAACCGAGCTGGTACGGTGCTGAGTTGTACTGAGCATCGGCTGCTTCAGCAGCAAGCTTCATCCACTTGATTCCTTCTCGGTAGCGCTTTTCTCCAAGGTCGCCAGATAGACAGGCCTTACCCAGACGTGTCATGGCACCAGGATGTCGCTTTGAAGCGGCTGTGCGCAAGAACTGTACCGCCTTGGCAGGGTCTTTTCGGCAACCCCAACCGAATTCATAGCATAGTGCAGTTCGGTAGCCAGATTCAGCATGGCCGTGCTTCGCAGCCAAAACAAATAGAGGAAACGCTGAGTTGTAGTCTTCCTTGCCCTTGTTGAAGAGCCCAGAAGCAAATCCATCTGCGAGATAATATTGCGCAAAGGGGTATCCGGCACTAGCAAGGCGCTGTAAGATTTGTCGGGCTTCACGAACCAGCTCTTGCGGGCTTGACACGGAACCTTCAGCAGCTGGACTGTCACGTCCTTTTTGAGGTTTGGGACTATTCTTTTGTGCCTTGGGTTCCAAAAAGTCCAGGCCTTGCTCCTGAGCTGTTGAAATTAAGAAAATGGCGAATGAGTACTGAATCGAGGAGTCGTTCGTCTTTTTGACGTTGGCACGATACATGTCTAGAGTCTTTTGGGTACTAAGAAGAGACGCATTGTTTCCAATAACGGTTCGGAGATTAGAATTGTCGGGAGTCAAAGGCGCCGGACCCTGCTGAGGATAAGGCGCATGCAACAATTCAGCATAAGTCGACATCCTGTTATCAGGCGATTTACGTGAGCCGCCAGGCACCACACCTGGTGAGCGACCGCGGGAATCAGAATAAACGGAATACGTGGACGGTGGCCGAGGCAATGAAGTCCTCATGCCACCTTGATTCGGAGTAAGGTGGCGGCCGATGTCCGAAGCACTCTCAGCCAGATCAGAGGCCGACGAGTTCCTGGCCTCTGGATTGGGAACACTCGGCGGGAAATCTTTATGGTGGTGGTACTGGAACAGCGGCACAGGCTGTGCCTCGGGCATATTACCTTCGATGATGGAGCTTTCGGGGGAATCGCCCATCGGTTGGGTCTCAGGGGTTTCATTCAAGCCTGAAAGAGAGCTTGCGCTCGTCGTCGCCGAAGACTCAATCAAGATCTGCTGAGGGTTTGTACTCGCAGTTCCATCCGATTCACGGCTGTTGCGGTATTGGTCCTGATTGCGAACTCTCTCCGTCGGGGTTGTCTTGGTAGACTCGGCGATATTTGTTCGCCCGAAGCCATCTTCAGTCACGGAGGTTCCATCCTGGGATCCTCGAGAATTTGTTGGCTCCGACCTCAGACCATGAGGCGGAGGCGGAGGAGGAGCAATGTCAGGGGGCGAAGGCAGCGGATGGAGAGTTCGGTCGACCAATTCTCCCCTCAAAGTAAGCCTCTCAGTATATTCCACATCAGCATTCGAAGGTTGAACCCAATTCTCCTGTTGAAAGTTTAAACGGACAGGAGAGACCGGGCCGTCGCGCAGTCTTGGGCCTCCATCATTGTCGAGATTGGCTATGCGAACGGGGCTACGACGAGAAGCACTCGTCGGCCTTGAAGAGGGTCTCGATTGGGGGTCGTGGTAGTTGGGCGACGTAGCAGTAGGAGGCGATGGAGTGTCGACTGCTGCCATGATAAAGCGGGTGCGAGGCTTTGGCAATGCCTCAGCAGCCAAGCGCAAGTTTGGATATCTTTCAGAACGAGTGTCGAGATGGAGGTGCAGTTCCACAGTCTGGCAAGCGCGCGCGGAACTCGACAACAATTGTGTATCCAAGATCGCGACCAACCGAAAACGCTGAGATGGGGTTTAGCGACGTCGAGGGAAAGACGAGGCGACAGAAGATAGTGACTGTAGAGGATGAGGAGAAGCGATCGTAGTTTGTAGTCAGTACTGCAACAAACGGCCAGCCTAGCTTAGCGAACGGAGTGGATGCTGCACGAAGGATATGTTGAGTATGGGCCCGAAACGCCGCGATGCAGCGGCGACAAGGGGCAGCAAGGCAAACAGAGGATGGATCAGCGAGCGACAAGGGGGTGGTTGGAGAAACGATAATTGGGGAGAACCCGTGGAGGCTGAAGTGAGAGGTGGTAGTTATTAGGTATGAGGTGATGAGCACAATAAAACGGGAGTATCCCGCTGTTAAATTTTTCTGGGTGAAGAATAGAATAGAAGGGAGGAGGAAATACGGAAAGCCAAGGCTAACTAGACCCAGAATCGGACGGAAGAAGAGAAAATTCCAAGTAACGAGATGAGTGGACTTTGAGCCTAGATCCAATGAGGTTCTTTTTGTCCTAGGCGTGCGCCGTCTGATATTGGTAGGTGAGGTGAGGTGAGGTGGTGGCAGTGGTGGTGATGAGGTCCAGGCGCCCACTGGCACTGGAGTTTAGCTGAATTAGCTAAATTATGGATGCGGTTGTAGGGAAGCGATGGAAGCGGAGTAGAGTGGGAGGCAAAAGTACCCATGAAGAAACTGGTGGGGATTTGTTTGACTGGGGGTTCTTAACAAGCAATTTGTTTGGTAGCTGATAGAATGGCATCTATTTCTTGTTTCTTTATAAAGATGGTGTGATGAAATATTGAATTGTTCAAAATGATATATAATAAAGTACCTCTACCTAGAGAGGGCAGTCTGACCAATACTTACCTACCTATCTACCTACCTACCTAGGATTAGGGACTGACCACAACCAGGCATTCTCGAACAAAAGCCAACGTTTGGCGTGATGAGCAGGGGTGTTCTCAACCAAGTATCACCAAGGAAGGCATAAAATCCAGTCTACCTACTAATTTACTCCATCACTGCAACTTCAAGGCTCACGTCTCACTTGTCGTACCATCCTCTGCCTTGAATCACTGGGCGTACTTGAAGAATGGCATGTATCGGAAAAAAAAATACATAATGTCGTGTACAACCACCCCCTTTCTATTCAACATACTACTAACGTACGCGTCCATAAGGAATGATAGCTCTAGGATAGCTCGGCATGACGAAGGTCTCAAGCGGTAATGGCACGGTTAAATTTACTGGCTTTCCCTTTTCCGCTTCTCCAAAAAAGAAAAGACAGTGAAGAAAAACGGTCGAGTCTCAAAATGACAACCACTGCGACTCCAATTCGTGAGCTGTCTCGAAGAGCTGAAAAGACCGCGCCCAACCACAAAACTGCATGTTAGCCATGCTAGCGTCATTACAGCATTGAGCATGGCTTAAATAACTCAACTCAACTCAATAGTCCAGGCCAAGTTCAGCCCGACCGAGTGCTACGCTAACGTTCAAAAGCCTTGTTGTATTTCCTGACCGCCAGAGCACACCCGTAACGTATTCGCGTTTAATGCTTCGATTTTCCCTTCAAGACACCGGCAGCTCATGAGTTCCAGCATCCTGGGATTCACCGTTGGATCATCTTCTTAGTGGCAGATCATACAAACTCTGTTTCAACATCCCAACCCAATCGCAATATACTTTAAGTTGTGTACCGGGTCATCCTTGTCTGTGAAGCCATTCATTCAAGTTTACGGGTCAGCGAAGGGGAATCGAATCCACGCGGCCAATACGGAGTACTAAGGTAGCCAGCGCTTACAGTTCAACAGGGCTGAGCAGCCGCCATGGCGTTGGTGTCGTCACGCAAACTGCCCGTGGTCCGTTCGTATATCGATCGGAGATTTCCTTTATTACTGTCACTCGCGGGTTGGGCGGGTAACACGCCATAACATCTTGTTTCGGCAATTAGCTGCTCGTCATTAGTCTTGTACCACATGTACATAGGTATAGGCGCTGGTGCACAAATGATGCTGCTGAGCACCAGGCTGAATTCGACACGACCGTGGGTTGCTTCATGTCGTTCGTTGCTTACCGTTACCTCTCGGCTCGCTCTGTCGAGCATACATTCTGTAGCATAGCCGTCCAGCAGAAAGGAAAGCCCAAGCTGGTGCTACATTAGCAAGCTATTCCTTTGACCACAAGTGGGCTTTTTAAATGAGGCTGTGTTGGTTGGCAAGGTTTCATCAAGGAGTGGGCTATCCTCGTTTTCTCAAAGTGGGTGTATTTCGGGCTGTTGATAAATGCCGAGAGTTGAATATCTACCTTCTTGAACTATTGTAGTGAATGCAGACCGGTCGACTAGTCAGGGCAGCATAATAATGTTGCTCTGTGTTCTGCGTATTATTGAGAGCATGGGGAACTCCCTCTAAGGTTTCATGGCGTTCTATGAAGGATGGAAGCCATTAAATTCACGGCGGGCCACCCGCCGATGGGCCGGCCCCACCTGGCCGACCCGGCCGTTACCAGACAGATCTGGTCTATGAGAGGTGTAAGTAACCATCCGCATTCTGGGTTGCTAACTTCTCATATGGTTTTCGATGTTTTTCTGGCTCACATGGAAAAGGCTCCAAGCTTATCACACAGGAAAAGAATTTTATGCTTAACTCAATACTATCCACGTGGCTAATCTCTTAAACCACTTGCGTACATGAGGCTCCGTCTCTGGCCCGATAGTCCCACCCACCCAGGATCATGCTTCTTTTGAGTCTGGGGAACCCCACGGCAAGGTCACTGTCGATTTAACATGTTTCAAACATTATTGAACTGTTTGTTTATTGACCAATTCTCAACTGTACAACTGTTGCGATAATGCGATGATGAATAGTGTACTACATAGTATGGTGTGTACCCCAAATATCCCGTAACAAACTTTAGGTCCTTGATGGTTAGTAGTCTGGACACGACATCTGGTGTATCCATTTATAACTTTGCAATCGAATCTACATCTGTGTCCGTGACCGACTGTTCCTTTGATCTCCCGCTTTCCACCATCCCATAATGCTTCTCGTATAAACTCAAGGTCAGCGTCATCAACACCCACATGATACCGTCGAATCGTCGATCTGCGTTTGTTTCGCATTGAAACTATTCTCTGTTGGAGATCCACTATTAATGCAGCCCGAAGGTACAACCTTGTGCATCAGACTCTTTCTGACCTCTCATCTAGTTACTTGGATGTTTGCTCCGGCAGACCCGGATCTCATGCATCAATCTGATGATACCCGACTGCATGTTTTAAGCCCGCGAGCTCAGGAAAGGTTGCGCTTCTTAAAGCAATGCGAAGCTATCAATGAGAACCCAAATTTCCTAATGGTTAATGACCACTGTCCTTAGTTAAAGAACTGAATGTGCTGTTTTCCAACTTCGTATCGTTAGAGATTTGATGGAAACGTCACATAATTTGGCCCGCTGTCAGATGAGTTTGAGTTTGTGGATATGTGTGATTAGATTCGGTCACGTAGATCCGGTATTACTGTAGAAACAAGGACGATTTACGGTTGGACATCTGAACTACATACATGTGACACGTGGTACAGAGCTTCTATTTGAAACGATAATCGCCAAAATCGTCAATGGCAGTCAAGTTCAAAGTCAAATAGAAACTGGTTGTGAAAAAGCATACTCGTTGAATATCGTCCATGGAATACCTAGACCTAGTATCACCAACGGAGATGTAGAGTATCTACCTACCTAAGCAAAACAGGGAGCAGGGAGAGCGAGATAAGGCCATGTTTATCAGGGATGCTGATTTCTTGAGGGTAAAATTCTCCGATTTTCTAACAGAGATTGTCTCGAAGGAGGGTTATTGGTTCATCAAGCTTTCTACAATTCCTGGTCGAGCTGGCTTGATAGGAGTTTGGCGATATGGTATACGATTGTGTAGAGAGAACAACGGGCTCTTACAATGCTAATTCTGAATCAAGTTTGTCAAAGAACAAACGGCTGGAATGGAGAGAAGGCTCTATATCTTGATATCTGGCCCAGAGGAAAGCGGAGCAATTAGACTAAGGCCCTGATCTATACGAAACATCCGGTTATATATACAATCCGGCACCTAT
>JABFFJ010000269.1:0-46533 GCA_013623715.1 Fusarium verrucosum
ACTTTATAATAAGAAGGTTTAACTTAAGTAGCTATAAAAGGGTTAATTATAACCCTTATTTATATTTTTATATATTCTTTATTAAGGTTTAGGGCTTTAAGAGCCTTTTTTTTCCTTAATAAAAAAAAAATAACGACTTAACCTTTTCACACATACTGACAAAGGGCTGAGGCTGAGAGATTGTTGTAAAAACCGGAAACATGCTACTCTCCATTTTCCCTAGGGTGCACCAATATCGAAATAAATTACCTCGCTAAAAGTGAAGATGAACCGTCTATAAGCTCGTCCTCAGATAGTGCTCAATCTTTCGTCATGAGGAAGCCGGCTTGGTATGCAGAAGAGCGGCACACATATCCAGGATCTGTCATGATAACGTATTCATGAGGCAGAAATATTGATAAAACAAGTGTATCCAATCTGGTACTCCATTCTATTTTACAGTAAGAGAAACCCATCAGTGCTATAGTGAACGAATAAAGAAATCCCAGATTTATCCAAACACCTCCAGGATCATGCGCTCCTTGCTAACGCCCTGACTCCAAGCCTTCCAACCATCTGCCTTCGTCACACCCATCCGTCTATCTTCGCCATGAAGAATTGGACCCAGAACATCCAACACATCATCAGAAACCTTTTTACCACTGCACATCATGACAACGGCTCCTTGACCCCACATCCTAGCCAAATTATCGCCATGTTTAGCAACCAAGTGTTGAACGTACTTGTGAGGCGAGTCCCAGTCTCGACTATAAGCCCGATGAACTGTGACGATACCTGCGCGTGTGTACTCATCCAGTATGTCGCGGCAGATATCATCCATCTTGGCGCCACGACAGCCAAAGTAGAGAGTACATGGAGGAGCGGTTGAGGGCAGACCAGACTTCCGTGTCTCGAGGTAGCGCTTCTGCAAGAAACCGAGGAAGGGAGCAAGTCCGGCGCCGACTGCGATCATAACAATAGGTACCTTGGGCTCGGGGTTTGCCATAGCTACACGTAACTCTGGCCTACAAGGTCGTGGCTCTACCAAGACTGAATCACCGCGTCGCAGCTGAGCCAAGTAGGTAGTAGCAAGGCCACCAGGGCGGGAACTCAATGTTGCGGTGGCTTCTGTTGGTTCGACTACTGAAAAGAGCAACATGCCATGGCCGGGCTTTGCTTCAGGCGTTGAAGCAAAGGAATATGTCCGGGGACGCATCTGGGGGAGCATGGAGAGGAAGGTCGACAGGGGCATGTTGATGGACGGGTACTTGTGAAGTATGTCGAGGATTGACATGCGTCGTTGATCGATGTCCTTCTCGTACCGGTCACCAGCAAGACTCTGGATCTCGCTCTTGGCGTCATCACTGCCCGCAAAGTCTGCCAATCGCTTGAGACTGGTTCGACTGACAGTTTGCGACAACTCAACAAGAGAACTGAAGACGGTTGAAGCGAGGATCGGGGTACCGGTTGGCAAGAATGTTGGGCGTTCGGATGAAACAGTCAAGACAGTATCACCATCAACATTGAAGCAAGTCATGACTTGATCGACCAGCTCAGGTGGGTTCTTTGGCAGAACCAGCACATGATCGCCAGGCGTGTAGGTCATGTCCTTGGGTAGTTTCAGTTGAAGGGTGTACTTCCGAGCAACGCCAGGGCTGGTGAGAAGGGTGTTCTCAATAACTTCAGCCCTCTTGAAGTTGCCTCCAACATCAGCCTTCTGAGACTGGTTGATGGTGACGCTGAGTTCGAGGTGAGAGTCTGCTTCGGGATCTCGGGTGATGCCATGGCGGCTGGTGAGTTCGGGGACGAGCTGGCTGTTGGACCAGTCGTCGAAATCGGGGTATAAGCGACCGGTGCTTGCGTCGGTAAGGCCGATCTCGACGAGGCGATCGGCGCCGGCATTTGCTAAGCAATTGTCGAGGAGCTTGGGTATGCGGTACAAAGTGTTCACCCAATCCTTGTGACCTGTAATTCGTTAGCTAAGAGACATTTCCTGATGGGATAGTTACATACCACACCCAAAGACAGCGAACTGAATACCCTCCAGCTCCCCAGGCTGCAATGACTCCGCCCACTTGGTAAACTCAGCAGCATTGTCGGATGGCTGTCCATCATATGAAGCAGCAAAGATGATGTTCGGGCCATCCTTCGATAGGCTCTTGGTGGCCTGGTCGAGTGGCAGTGGTTTCGAGGGCATGAAACCAAACGTCGAGCAGTCGGCAGAAAATCTCTGAGCCAGCGCCTCGCAGGTTCCAGTGTTGGATCCGAAGAAGATGGAGATGGGCTTCAAGTCCTTGTCTGACATGTCAAAGTTTCGTCGGCTCGCTAGACTTGTCTGCTTAGAGTTGGCAGCGCTGGGGCTTTTGAAAAGGTTGGCTAGGTTGCGGCGTTCTCGGAGCTTGACGTGGATGTTGAAACCGTCGGGCTTGATGGTCAAGGACTGCTTGATCTTGAGCTTGTAGTCGGGGTCGGCCTTGGTGAAGTCGAAGTTTTGGAGGATCATGATGGTGATCTAAGAGGTTAGTTAGGTCGAGCAATAAGAAACATGAGGGTCACTTACAAGCTGAGCTTCTTGCCAGGCAAACTCCTTGCCAATGCACCCTCGCATACCGTTGCCGAAAGGCTTCCAGGCGTTCTTGGGGAGCTTGTTGAAGAACTCGTCTGACATTCTCTCTGGCTTGAACTCACTTGCATCCTCTCCCCAGACTTCAGGATCGCGATGGACCATGTGGAGGAAGGCAAAAACAGGCTTGCCAGCAGGGATATGGTATTCACCACCGAGAACCTCATCCTTGAAAGGAGCGAGGAAGTATCCAGGCGCGGTGGGCATGAGGCGAATGGTCTCTCGCATAACCATGTTGATGTATGGCATCTTGGCAAGATGATCGGCTGTGAGATGCTCATCGCCCAATACTCGGTCGACTTCTTCGCGAGCCTTCTGCAGAACCTCAGGATACTCTAGGAGGTAGTAGAAGACGAAGGATAGAAGTCCAGACGTTGTCTCGTGGCCGGCAATAAGGAATGTGATGAGGTTCTCGACGATAGACTCGTCACTCATGCCTGATCCAGTCTTTGGATCCTTGCCCTCGATCATCGCAGTCAAGAGATCTGAGCCCTGAATAGGGTTATTTCGTCGCTGGTTGATGAGATCGTGGCAGAGATCCTTCATAGATACGATGTGTTTTCGAAACGCGGCTAGGGCTCGTATTCTGCAGTTTCCGATAAAGTCGGGGAACAGGGATTGCTTCTCGGCATCGGAGAGGGCGGCGACCATGCTCTCGACGAAAGGATGCATCTTGTCGTTGCTGTAGAAACTGTTGAAGCGGAAGTTCATTGTGCAGAGGGCGATGGTATCGAGGGTGAGTCTTGTGAAATCGTTGGCGACGTCGATGCTGGCCGAGGGACCTGCTCTCGCCCTAGACAAGTCAGCAGCTATACAATTGAGAGGTGAGTTATTGTGTTACCATTTGAGACAAAGCTGCTCTGAGATATCCTGCATGTCTGTAAACATGTCTCGAATCTTGAGAGGGCCAAAGAGAGGCATAAGAATTCGATGTGCGATGCCCCAATTTTCACTCCCGTACTGAGCTGTGAAGAGGCCATCGCCAGCTAGAGGACGTAGCTTTTCGACACCGCCGGTGACGACTTTCTTGAATCGTGTTTCGTCGCAGAGTTCTTCGAGGAGTGCGCGGTTGCAGACGAGGATCTCTTCGTTTCCGCCGACTTCTATCGAGTATATGGGTGCTGCGGGGCAAGTTAGACACCTGGATAGTATGGTGAGTGGCTGGTGGGCGTACCATATTTTTGACCCATCTCAATCAATGATGTGAGAGTGTTTGAGATGTCGATATCGAGGAGGTTGCCGATGACGGGAAGGCCTGTTCATGATTAGCTGGTGATTGTAAGATTGAGATCATGACTTACGTTTAGGCCCCGGAATCTGCTTTCCCTCTTTGACTGCCATGATGAGATTCGAATGCGTGGAATGAGAAAATGGATAACGCTTTTTGTTTCGTCTTGATTGTTGTTTTGGGGTATGTATTATCGAGTTGTTGTCGGTAGTGGTGTTGGTGTTGGTGTTGGTTCTGGAGATGTCCAGACAAAACCAGCTTCTTGCAGACATGTTATATCCAATTCAGTGTTACAGCTGAGACTGAGCAATGCAAGGTTTTTGTTGTTGATACTACGCATGAATCAATTGACTTTCGCAATAATCTCCGGTCGCTGTCCCGCCCGCATTCATGATTGACAACTAGTTAACTTTGGGATGAGCATAAGGACGCGAATGTACCCCAACCCAACGCCCGCGGGGTCCGTCACTCAGCCTTGTAGATTCCCCTCCTCCATAAGACTCTGGAGGGAGTGTTGACCATCCGCGGGGACCCTTGTCGGCACCCCGCGGCGCCCGATATCAGTGTGTACTAAAAATAATAGTCAAACCCACAAGGTGACGAATCAACCATGGCCAATTGGTTTCAGGCATGGGATCGCTATCCGAAAACTGTATTTTTGTTTGAGTTTTCCATATACGTACACATCAGCTATCTGTCAGCCTTGGGCTTCGCGAGAACTCGGAGCATGGGGACTCCTTCGCGTTACATATCGTACGAGAAGTCGGATCGAACCGATCTCACAGCGGGCGTCGGTTCCCGGACAGAACATATTATGATGCGGCATCTGTTCATAACTGAAAATGTATTGACAAAGTTCATAAAGTCTAAACTAATGTTATGCGTGCCCAGACGTCCATAAATATCACATCGCTTCCAGCTCTGACTCCATTCTCATCAAGGCCTGCACGTTTCGGACTCCTCAGATGACGAGGGAATCTCGTACGACTCTATCACTTGCGGAGGTGGTCGACGTCGAAAGCGCACGAGCCTCCACATCCTGTACGTGTTGTTTGCACTGCCACTCGCAGGCCTGGCCCGACGAACAAGGAACCATTGAGCCGTCATCAACACCATCGCACTATTCCAGACAAACGACGCAATCATGCCAAGAGATACCGACCATGCTGTAGAGATCTGGATGTAGCAGAGGCCCATTATGGAGAGATCATCGAAACCGTCAGTGAGAGCGAATCCAGAGAGCATGAGGATGACTTGGCAGACAAACATGTCAAAGTAGTGGATGTTTTGAAGCCATCTCATGCCCATAACTGTCCGTCTCATACGCGAGTCAAAGAAGAAGCCAAAAAAGTAGAGGAGAGATGCAAATCCTGCAAATACCACTGTGATGAGACCGATAACCTATTTTGCCCATGGTCAGTTATCTCCTTTCTGTCAGTTTCTGGTTTGGTTTCTTACTCCGTGTTCAGTTCTGAAATGATCTGACGAACCCATGGCAATTATCCCTGTTGCGAGACCGGCGATAACAAGGGGTGTGAAGACAAAGGCTCGTAGCGCAGACTCCCATTTCTGGACAATATGCTTTGCTATCGGACGATTGATAAGATCGCAAAGTACTGATGACGACTCCATGAGAAGAATTATAGGGTACACCAAGAAGAAGGCAATTATCAGACACAGTGCTGCAACGTTGTTAGTGCTGAAACTCTAGAAAGACCAGAAAACGTACCATGAATATAGGACAAGGTGATGAATGTATCTTTATCAACATCATTCACAATAAACTCCTTGGTTTGGAGATCAATTGACCACAAATTTCCAGTACTGTTGGCCATGTACGGGCCATCTGTGATAATGCTATTATTCCATTGATGCGCCATAGACAGGTTTGCACGCAATCCATCTAGTAGACCACCCACGCCCGACTGATGCCAGCATGTTTCTCGCGAGTAGAGGTTCGAAATCGCACGACTGAGAAACTCGGACACATAAGCTGCCCTCGTGGTGTCATTCATGATGATGACTTGGGCTGTTTGGGGAATGGTGTCGAGAACCGAGACGGAGAACTAACCCAGAAAGAGGTTATTTGCCCGTTGGTTGAAGAATTTAGCCACTGCAAAGACTAATTAATGTCTGATGATTTGAAGATTTGTTTCAGTCGTATGTTTTTGGAGTTTCGTGGTGTTGATGGATGTGTGAAAAAAAGAGTTTAGGATGTCAGATTTCACAAATGGGAACGCGAAAAATTAAGGTCACTCATGCTCTGGAATCAACGGATATGCAAAACGCGAGTGGATTATCCAAATGACAATTTAGGAAGCGGACAGCCCAGGAAATTCGGTCTAGGGGACGATTAGAGTTTGTGAACCCTGTCTCTGTAGCAAAATAGATGACAGGACTTGGTCAAGGCGTTGAGGGCTTCGTAACTGCCGAGCTGCGACCCACCTGAAGCGCTGTTCAATACGATGTGACAGGGCAGAGTGCAATTGCGTGCGTAATGGACTGGACCGTGATGCCGGGTAATCCGTTATGTGACAGCTTGACAGGGATAACGTGGCTTGCGAAACCTCGGGTCGCCGAACAAGCGCGAGATGGAGAATGATACTGAGTCCGCGGGTCCGATGACAGGGTAGACGTTGAGGCTGTATCGAAATGAAGCTTAACTTGGAGAAGGTTATTCAAAACCGATGGATATAAAGGAAAAATGAAAACCAGATCTGTTAGTAGCTATCAAGAAATCAGACTCAATCATCAAGTCAGACCACACACATCCAACACAATGGTACCCAAAGCAAAACCCTACCTCCGCCAACTAGGCTACGTGTAAGTCAATTTCAACGAGACTGCCACTGCTCCTCATCATGCTAACATACCAAGTGAGCTTTACCAGTCGGGAATGCACAATCTCGACCACTACTGCAGCACAGTCATCGCATGCCGTTACACCCTTCCCCCATCTCTCCACGGCTACGAAAACCACAACCTAGTAATCCAAAGATTCGACGAGGCCGTGGCACAAACAGTCATCCAGTACCCACTCCTCCAAGTCGGTCTTGTCGGTGAAAGCACGAGAAAACCAGTCTGGGTGGAACTTCCTACAGTGGACTTGGCAGATCATGTTATTTGGGAAGTTTCAGCAAACCCGGATAGGTATGATGGTGCTTTCGAGGCCAATCTGCGATACCAACTGGATGCCAAGTTTGAACACCTTGAGACGCGTCCTGGTTGGAGATTGATTCTCATGCGTACGCAGACGGACAACTTTGTGGATGCTTTGTTTGTGTGGAACCATGCCAACAGCGATGGCATGGGAGCCAAGCTCTTCCAACGAACTCTCTTCAACAGTCTCGCTTCGCCTGCATCTTCGTTTCCACTCATTCCTGGCTCAAGGGTCATGACAACTGCCATTTCCAGGGACACATTTCCCCAGCCTCAAGAACGGCTGGCCAAGCACAAGGTCACACTGGGATATGCCTGTTCAGAGATCTGGCATAGCTTTGGTCCCTCAGCGATGATTTCATCATCGTCCAAAGCCCAATGGGCGCCTGTTCGCCCCGAGTCCTACGTCACACGCAACAAGAGCTTCGATATCGATGCTCTGACGTTAAAATCACTTCTTGGTCTCTGTCGTGAACATCAAACAACTCTGACTGGTCTTGTGCACGGAATTGTACTAGCATGTCTTTCTGTTGATCTCTCAGAAGGTAAGGCCAACGCCTTCAACGCCGCAACGGCCATCGACCAGCGCAGATTCATGAGCAAGGACATCCGCCCTTCGAAATACGCGTCGCAGAATCCCCAGAAGAGCGTACAGAACTGCGTCGCATCTGTCTATCACACATTCGACCGAGAGCTCGTGAGCGACATTCGAGCCCAAGCGCGTATCCACAACTGGGGCCCTCAGCCGATTCCTGACCTTGAACCGAGCATCTGGAAGGCAGCGAACCAAGCCCGAGGTGACGTCGACCAGAGACTCAAGTCTGGTCTGACGAACAGTATTATAGGTATGATGAAGTTGGTGACAGACTGGCAAGACTACCACAGGTCTACGGAGAAGAAGCCGCGTGTGCTGTCGTGGATCGTCACCAACATTGGTGTTATTGACAGCGAACCTGAAGAGGTTGCTGCAGGTGAAGATGGCTGGTCTGTGGCCAAGGCTAGATTCACACTTTGTGCCGATATTGCTGGTCCGGCGATGCAGATCGCCGCGGTCTCGGTGAAGGGAGGGAATCTCACGATTGAGGTGTCGTGGCAGGACGTCGATGACCTCAATGATGTGGGCAGCCGCTTGATCCATGACATTGAGGCTTGGTTGATGCATCTTGGAGCTTAAAATTTCATTTGTTTCTGTTGATTGACGCAAAGTGCGTTGCATTTTCAAAAAGCATTGGGTTACGGATAGAGGTGGCACTAAAATAGACTGCATAAAGGCTTGTTCAGATACACCAGATATAGAATTTTGAATTGATACTTTAGTTATATCTTCGAGCCCATGATTATGAGAGCAATCCAACTCTTCAAGGATAGATAGAGAGAATACATACACTTCTGGCCTTGGCAAATGAAGAACCTTGGCGTGATCGACTTGCCAAGTCGGGTAGAATGGGGCAGCGATAACACCCTGGCATCGATCGGACCAGTTCCGAATCTTGATCTACAGGGTAGGACGGACAAGCAAAATTGAAGACGGGCGATGATGACCATGTACAAAATGTCTCAAAGTGTTTCTGCACTTGAGCCTCTGAATACGGTTGAGTGAGAGATCCCTCGTGGAGGTTTCGTGTTGATGTCATGTACCAAATATTTAAACCTTGGTATCGATGAAGAAATAAGCTTAAGGCTTTACAAGATCAAAAAGAACACGGTATTCGTAGCACAATTAAAAGCAGATCCCAACGCTTCCACAATAACCAAGAGAGAAGACTACACTCATCATAAAAATTCAAGTTTTAGCGTAGGTCGCCAGAAGGAGACGGGACAGAATGTTATTTCTATTGCTAGTGACGCTGCTAAGCGAATTAATAATATCCTCCGGAATAGACTCAATACCCAAGATAGACATAAGCTCATGGGGCTAATTGAAAACCTAGAAGCAGGTATGTTTGAGGAACCAAGAACGGCAAGATACTAACACGTTCCAGAGATTAAAGTTCCCTTATCAGACGAAGACATGGTGTCTATGCTGGCTGAAATGAAGCCCGCCGTGGAGGGCAAGCATCTTACCACTGAACGAATCATTCTTAAATGTTGCAAAGTTCCAGGCAACCCAGATCAACGCACCGCTCAGTGAGGAAATATGGGAACATATTGACCGTATAGTGGTAGAGGACAACTAAGCGGATGCTATGAGCACTCAGATAAATTCCCTCAGCGCCATCTATAGTGCGCTTACCCCACAGCTAGCTTTCCTTTTTCTTGTTTACTATGTCAATTATTCCTTCCTTGGTTATATTTCCATGTAGTCCAGAGACTGAAACTTATAACTGGAGTCTGGAGGATGAATGGTACAAATGTACTTTGATGTCGAGTGGCTTGTCCGTCACTCTTTATTGTACCAACTGACATCATGAGTTCAGTATTGCTCTTGTCGTTGTCGTGCAGGTCGTTAATATCATTGCCGTGCCCCCCCTTAACATATGCCATTCCCTTATTGGGTTCACGGCTAACGCCAATTTTTATGGATTTGCTAGTGGAAATTAGACGTGAGCTCTAGTGCCTAACATCCGTAACTTTGCGGAGGTTGGCTATTAACTTACCCGCCGCGATCAGATACCCGATAAGTACTTAACTGTCCCCTCAACAGCTGTATCCATAGTCCTTTATAGAGAATTTGCAGTTCCTTCAAAAGACAATAAGCCAAGAAGTGTCAAGATTGCGAGTTATTGTATATGATACGTATGGACCCTCTCTTGCATTGCTATGTCAATTTCACTGTATTAACTAGCCTCACTACAGCCCGTCTCGCAAGCCACAGAAAGTTCATTAAAATGCAACTCCACTCACTTACCATCGCCCTTGTCTTTGTCAGTTCTGTCTCCTACGCCAGTCCTTGTGCCAAAGCCAAAGAATGCGGGTGCCCCAGCAAATGCCCCAAGGAGGATAAGGTGCAATGCCTCGAGGGCGACAAGCGATGCAAGATCCCAGGAGCTTGCGCCTTCGCCGTGATATGCGACAATATAGCTATGCCTTGCGGGGTAGACACGATGATTGACGTTTGCGTCCCCAAGGCCTTTGACTGTAAAAGTCTATAAAACTTTATTTCTTGTATAGCTACTATGACGATGCACTGTGTGAGGTCAATAATAAAGAAACGAATATTTAAAACTGGGCGTTCCAATGCAGGTCTTATGCTTTAAACAGGCCCGCCAGGCTTCCCTTCTCAAACCATGCTCGATCCTTGTTCCAAGCGTGTACAATGATATCCCTACCCACAGCGATCACCCTCTCAAAACTTTCGGTACCCCATGATGGGAAGTCAGTTGTGACACAAATTAGATGAGTTCCTACATGTATAGCACTTCGGAAAGCAAATTCCTCGCTGATCTCGCCATACCCTTCAATGAACCCATCTAACATCCACAACCCAGCATCTATGGACTTGTACAGCCATAGAGCGTACATCTCAGCCATCATTTCACCATAATCAACCGAGGGACGGCCAAGGTGACTCATCTCCCAGTCGACGACGAACAGTGGGATTTCGATGTTTTCTTCAATGGATGCGTTTGGCAGAACAGTGCTGCTCGAGTTAGCTTCTCATACAAACTCAGTAGCATATACACTTACTTTCCAGTCCAGAAATCCCCGTGGATGACCTGGAGCTTGTTTTCATCCTTGATCTCAAAAGCGGCCATTTCCTCAACCTGCTCGAGTATTTCCTTGGCATCCTCGAGAACAGTAGGATAGCCCTTGATGCGATCATGCAGCCATTGGTAACTGACCATGTGCCTTATAGTCTGGGCGTAATAGTTTTGGGCGATCAGCTCTCTGTGTTTGACCTGCTGAGTACTCCATGTGGTGAAGTCTTTGAGCCATCTGCCAAGTGCCTTGCCCAGTGCGTGGCATTGAGGCTTGAAATGCTCTGGAGTTGGAGCGCCAAAGTTCTGTATGGCGTAATCCTTCAGATGAATCCCGTTTGGCAGGAGCTCTAGGATTTGGTTCAGGCTATCTTCATCGAAGTGATAAAAGTTTGGCGTCCGTGCGACAAAGCTGTGAGCATCCTTCTCATCAGCCCTGCCGAATGTCGAAATGCCGGAAAAGATCTTGAAACTCTCTACCTCGATGGTCTAAAACACATTAGTCCTACGAGAAGGGAAGAGAGACAGGGACTTTACGCAGCGAAGTGAAGGTAAGGGAAATTCTGGCCTGGAGGCCATGTAAGACTCTGCGTGCTTAACTAAAACCTCTTCTGCCCCATTGTCTAGAGGTTTCGAGAGCTTCGCACGATAGATCCAGTTGACGGATCCGCCTGAGAGCTTTTCAAGAGCCTGAGGTTCGAATTTGGTCCCCTCGAGTGCTTTTCGGACCCTGTCCTCGACTTCAATCTCGGTGAAAGGTGGTGTTGCCATAGTGAGAATTGAGTTTGGCGGCGCCAAAGGTATTTGAAGGTGAACCAGAAGATTCCCAGTTAGTGAATGTAGAAAGCGAAGTGAGTATAATATTCAGGTTAGAGATTTTAAACGCGCAACCCCAATCTGCTTGCTTGCCTTCTTATACATATTGTTCTTTGTCCAGCTGTCAGCATTCCGCCAAGAAGAGTAATACTACGCGCAGCGAGCCTGATGCGCGTGGCACTTGTCCGCCAAGGACTTGACCTGACATCATCTGACTCTTAAGATCTTAGATTGCCAAGCAAGACAAGACTGATTAACAAGTATTCATAGTAAGACAGATAACGTGGGTGGCTGTTATGAATTAGCTTAAATGAGTCAGACTTACGCATAATAATCGTGCTCAGCTATTTCACAACTCAGGTCATATTCTAGCTTTTTTTGATAATTGACATGAAGAATAAAGAGGTCGGAAATGAATATCACTATTCAATCATGAACTCCTTATCGAGAAAGGCCAGCTTTCATGTGAATACTTCTGATCCAAGTATTATACTTTCACGATACTCTATCCGTAGTCTACGAAATTACAGACTCGATATTCCTCGGCCCCCAAATTAGCAATGAGGGACATTCTCTTTGATCTTGGCCATCATTCTCTGACCAATCTCACCCTCAGCCTTGATGAACCTAGACGCGACAGCCTCTTGCAATGACGCCAGCACACCTCTGAGAGGTCACCTCTCAGACTACCAATAAGAGTTATGAAAAACTGTCTCTTCTCAGCCTCATAAGAAAAACTCTTCTCCGAAGGTCCCGAAGCTGGGCATAATTCTCGTCCCCCCACGGGGATTTCGTTCACGCCGAGTAGTGTATTCGCAGCAACACGGTCGTGATTTGTGACCCGGATGATAGACTGAGTCGTTATATAAGGGCCAAAAGTGTTTATAACGCAACTGATGTCCACTGTGGTTCTTGGCGATGAGTGATGATGCTGTCTCCAACATCAACAGGGCGATTTGGGGGAGGGGTGGAGTCGACCACTGAGCACCCGGGCCGGCAAACATAAGATTTGTAGCACCAAATTTAGATAGAATCTTAATAAAATAAGAATAACCTACTACGATTAGCTAATAGTAGGAATTAGGTTAAAAGGTGAAACGGCGTCTTGTTCAATGTCGGCAAACCGTTCCAAGGTTATAATAAATAGTGCCAGTCCTGGGTTCCTTTTCTTAACCACCTCAGTTACTCATACTTTAATCAATCTTGTGTGAAATCTTGCTCCATGCCGGTTGTCTTCCCACTTCAAGGGGTACCTCCGCATTTCACCATTCCAGGACCTGATGGCGAAGTGGATATGTAGTCTGGGGGTTCCGATAAGCTAGCACGCCATCCCGATTATTCCCACCGATCTACGAATGTCGAAGGAAGTTCGGAGATAACATACAGTAAATGACTAAAGAAGATTGGACTTTTGGTTTGCTTGAAGACACACAACCAACGAATTTGATCCTTTAGGTGACTAAAAACACGCCTTTTAATCCATTGGAGCGATGGTTTGATCTTGCAAATATTTGACAACGACCGACACCCTAATCAAAAGAAATCCCTCTTCCAAGATGTGAGTGGATTTAATTAGATCCATAACGGAACGATTTCCGGAAAACAATGAGTTCCTGGGCAATGCTGATGAAGTAACTGTATCGCAATGGTGTAAGCCATCTCAGTATCCACTGGCTTGACAAGCTAAAAGTCACACCATCAGCATTGATTAAAGCGCAAGACCTATAGGATTATTCATATGGTAGGTTGCATTCTGATTCTGCGGGCTGACTATGTCAGTCGTTCACTGTCGCAAGATAAACTGCATATTGTGTGATCTGATAGCCGTGGGGGCGGGAGCCAGCGGCATGGTATATGAACCCCAGGCGTCTCCCATGGTCATTGGAATGTCTTTGTTAAGGTTTTACTGCGCATATCGACTCAATCATTTGTCAAGATGTCAGCCATTACTTCCACTGTCACAAAGACACAGCGCATGGTACCGCTTAGTGTTGAGGCCAATAAGTACCCTGAGCCTTTGGCCCCATCCGGCGCTCTTGATAAGTTTACATATGAGAACACCTCCCATCGGTCGTGAATATCCCAACGCCAATATTGTAGACGATATTCTCAACGCCGAGAACGCTGATGAGTTGATCCGCGATCTTGCCATCACCAGTAAGTCTACCACATAAAATGCAACGATAGTTCTCTAACAAAGTCCAGTCTCCCAGAGAGGTGTCGTATTTTTTCGAGCTCAAGATAATCTCACAGATGAACAACACAAGCAACTAGTCCATCGTCTTGGCCAACTCACTGGCAAGCCCTCAGACTCATCACTTCACATTCACCCTCTCCTCAACGGCACCAACGAATTTGGAGTAGATGACAATGAAATCAGCGTCATCTCATCACAAGTCGAGTTCTTTAAAGAACGTACTAAAGATCGTGATGATCGCAAGCAGGGCGCTGCTAGCTGGCACAGCGACATCCAGTTCGAACAGTACCCGGCAGACTACACAAGCCTGCGCCTGACAAAGCTTCCCGCTGGAGGTGGTGATACGCTTTGGGCTTCAGGATATGAGCTTTACGACCGATACAGTCATCCGTATCAAAAGTTCTTCGAGGGTCTTACGGCAACATTCTCTGGTGATGGTTTCCTTCGAGCAAGGGATGCACGACCGGATCTCTATGAAGTCTACAAGAAGCCGCGAGGTCACCCTGCTAATATCGACGACGAACTGAAGGCGACTCATCCGGTGGTACGAACTAACCCCGTAACGGGTTGGAAGTCTATCTTTGCAATTGGAAACTTTCCCCGTCGCATCAACGAATTGAGCGAACGCGAGAGCAGGGAGCTTTTGGAGTCGTTTTACCGGAGGATTGAGCAGAACCATGATCTTCAGGTCAGGTTCAGATGGAGAAACCGGAATGACATCGGTAAGTCAAATTTCGGGAATTTAACACTAGTGCTAATAGGTTTTAGCGTTCTGGGATAATCGCAGCGCATTTCATAGCGCGACGAATGATTATGATGGATTAGGCGAGAGAACAGGACATAGAGCAGTGGGAATTGGTGAGAAGCCATATTTTGATCCAAACAGCCTCTCAAGGACTGAGGCGTTGAAAAAATAGGACGGCCGAGCCCCGATTAGAATGAGAACTTATGAACACCGCCTTTTGGGCTATATCTTCTGTTCCATCATATTAGTGTCGGCTACTTCCTATTTAGTGCTCCTAATGACTCCATCTATAAAATGAGCCTTTCGCCCCGCTGGAGAAATTAGATTCGCACCCACTTCTGTTCTCTGCAACTTCTTATTTTCTCTATTCAAGTTTTCACAAACCATGAGTGAATCTGAAGAAGTATATCCTCCCTGGGGCTCATTGCCTGTTGAGCAGTATTTGCTCGTAAGTTCATATACTCACCCCTATTAAGCCATTTCTCACGCCATCTCGCAGACCAAGTGGGACTCCACTTCAGCCCTCTCAATCGAACAGCAGAGAGATCAGCTTGTACAAGCATTCATCCAGGAAGATACCGTCTGGACCTTTGACTCGGAAGACTTTGATACAAGTTCCAGAGAATTACAAGAGTTGATCCAAACCATGCTCGTGCCTTGGCGTCCGCAGAAACTACGTCGTATAGCAGACAAATATCGCCAACGCATGAAAGAATGGCAAACGCTGGCCGTCGTACGTACATATTACGGCGGCGCCGATGATGATGAAAAGATTCGCCGTTGGATCTATGACATGGAGCAAGATTGCCGAGGCCTTGGGCGGGGTGGCCCTCCATTTGGAGATCCAGATGATCTCTGGTGGCGCATCCTCGACGACAAGTCACTGTTTGACATGGGCTCTCAAGATTGGTGGACAGTATACAACGTGCTGCCTGAATTGCCCACACCAGGGCCACACCGTAACTGGGTCTATGCTGAGCCTATTTTGTCAGAGATGAAGTACAAAGGCCGATGTCGTTCGGATTTTTCAGAACCGAGGTATGAGGCCTATGAGGACGTTATATGCGAATACTCGATATCTGGGTATTGGCTACTCGTCCTCGACAAAGAGGCTTTTGAGGATGAGGAGCTACTTCTCGTCTTCGGTGACGCAAAGGGTAACGTCATCAGGCAATCAACCATAACGCCGGATCAGGTGCGGGAGCTTCCTCTCCATATTTGGGATAGATGCATCACTGAGACCGACCTCTGGCTCGAGGCAGAAGTGGGGAAGAAGTATACAAAGCGTGGTGAGATCATGCGCAAGCTTTTACCCACGGTGAAGGACGCGATAGAAGATCCTTTCTGGTCGATAAAGGTATAATATAAAGGGCACTTGAAGCCCTAGGTATTAATAAAAATATATCTAAGAGTTATACTCAATAGCAGCTATAACGGTCTTCTAATATTAATAGGGCTGCACTATTTTTAAACTACCCTTATCAGTACTTAACTATAGATAGGCTTCTTCTTTCTACCTCTAATATCAGTACTAAGATTGAGAGTACTTTAAAAAGAACTTGAAGATCTGGTATGGATGGAGTTTGTGCTTCATTAAATTCACTCTGTGTATTCAACGCTCGATAGACAGAGGCAGATCCCGCGAAATAGAACTATTACAGGTTGAGTCTGTACTGAACAAACTGACTCTCAGCCAAAGTGTCATAAAGCTTGCGTGCCGTTGCATTATCATGCTTCGTCACCCATTGGAGTCGTACACAGCCCATCTGTTTTCCAGCATCTGCCACTGCCATTGTCAACCTTCGCCCAAGTCCCTGGCCACGGACTGACGGATCAATGAATAGGTCTATCTCGTCAACAACGATATTGCAAGTCGCAGGCTTTTAGGCATACCATTTAGTGGAAGAATCTGCTTTTCAATCCAAGGCGTTTGTTGGGGAAAGAAATGAGCTATTCCCACCAAGGTCTCTTCTTCCCCGCTCACCCTTCGTACTACCAACGCTTGCAGCCCATTCTTCTCCTCGATGATGCGGTCAAAGGTCCTGGTGTACTGATCATGGTCAATCTTGGAGTTGTAAAATTCAATGTAGGCACGAAACAGCTTTGACCATTCTTTAAAGTCGCTGCGCATTGGCTTTTCGATGTGATAAGTTGCTGAAGACATGATGTTGATGGAAGCAAGTAAAGGATGTTGATGAGGGGAGATTTTAGTCGTTCAAGGCTTGGATATCGGCTCCGAACGGGGGCCGGTTCCGAAGAAACTCGGCCCGGTCTGGCCTAAGAGGAGGGGACATTCACCAGGCTCAAGCGCGTTTAATTGAGTTCTAAAATCAAACCCCGTACAGCATAGATAGCTTGGATCAAGATATTCACAGAAGCATCCATGTACATAATATCTCAAATCTATGGCTGACATGACTGTTACAGGAGAGACATAATGTCATCGGCCTTTTCGCCCACTAAAGACATAATAGCATAATTAAATGGTATTTAGAGGATTCATTCTTGTCGGATACGCAACCGGTGGCGAAATAATAGAGGAATACATGACTCTGTATTCGTCTTTCACTCCCCGAACGATAATAAAAGCAAATCCTCAAATCGTGAACCACCGTCAGTCGGCTTTTGCAACACCGCGAACTGACTAAGGGTCATCAAGTATGGTCCAGGGACCTTTGATGCAGCAGGTATCCAAGTCGCCTCACTATCCGCATCCCAAAGTCCGGTCCGCACATCAAACGGCAAGGCCTCGACACAGAGTGAGTGCATCGTATAACCCCTTCTTAATGAACTGTACACGGCCAAAAGAATATTACAGACCATAATAGTCCGTCGCACACTTTCAGAGAATAGCCATGCTTGCCAGGGACTCAGGGTACTTGGAAGTTGAGTTGGTGCATGTTGCCATAACTGATGGGTTAGAGCCCACATATCCTCGTTGTCACGCTCAACTTCATCTTCTCGCTCATCGTCACACTCCACGAGACGGATTATTTGTGCGAGGCTTATAGCTTGTGCGTATGCCAGTGTCTCTGCGAATGTACTGGCCCGTTTTGCTGAGCGGAGTAAACGTCGGATTGTGATGCGTAGAGCATTGAGTCTGTTACTAGCGAGATACTCACCAGCAACGTGACAGCTGTAGCAGATATCCCGAACTTCCTTGAGATATGGTATGGATGTGGAGTTGTATAGTCCGGAGTGGATGAAGGATGTTTTGCCGTGCTCCGCAAACTGGGCTGGGAAACTTTGGAGGATGGCTGATAGGTGATGAAGTGTCGCTTGGTCAAAGACACGGACGACTTCAAGGTGCAAGGGATTGAAGATATGCAGGCCACTATCCAAAGGTTTTCTCACGATACTGAGATCCCGCAACCAGGATGGGCCTAGTGGTGTAAGAGGAGGCCGGGATCCCTGGTAGTAATCATCTCGGAGTATCTGTCGTATATACATCTGCAAGTTTGTGTCCAAGGCCCCATGTATCACTAAGTGTGATAATCCGTGGGAAGTTTGAGCTTCATTGAGCGTCTGGGATTTTTTGATAAGTTTAAGACATGCTTGTTGCCTCATGTCAGCTGTTGCAGGGGCTGGCTCATTGATGTAGCGACAAGCAATTCGCTTCGTGACGCATCTCCCGCAGGGACTCGTGAGGTCGCATCGGCGACGCGCTTTGACGCAGCCCTGGCAAGATCTTTGTAGCGAGGCCATTACAACCTTGCGTTATCGGTAAAATCTTGCTAAGTTGTAGATAAAAGGTCAAGCTTCTTTGGTAGAACCGGCTGATGATATCAAATGATGCTTGACTACATTATGTAATCAGATGCTGAGTCTCGAAATGGACTAGCCTTCACCGCCTCGTGACTAAAGGCGGTTTAGCTTCCACCGCGGCTCCGAAAAAGGCTTAGACTCCACCATCTTCACAACAAGACAAGTTACAATGAGAACAATAAAAGCTTTGATGCTGATAAATCAGCTCAAGAGAATGTACATGACTGTATGAAGAAGAAATTATAATCAATATAAATACTTGACTAGTTTCCAATCTTACAGCTACATCTTCTCATACAGTTAACTAACAACTACAATTACAAAAACATACCCTACACCTAATCTCTTTCTGAAGATGACATTGGAAATCAAGAATGTCATGATCCTTGGGGTAAGTACCCTTTCTCCTATAGATCGTGGTCTTGAAGTATGATCTAAACTAATATTTGGCGAAGGGTCGTGGAAATCTAGGGCCATACCTCATCGCATCACTCCTCAACGCCGGCTTCAACGTCTTTATCCTGAGTCGAGCTTCATCCAATGCAACAGCCTCAACTTTCCACGGTGCCACAATTTTAAGATCTGACTACACTTTCAAATCTCTTGTTAGCGTTTTCACTGGCCAAGATGTCGTGATTTCAACTCTCTCAACTGCCAACATCGCCGAGCAGAAGATTGTTGTTGATGCTGTTGCAGCTGCAAAGGTCAAGCGATTCATGCCTAGTGAGTTTGGAAGTGACACCTCGATTGAAGGACTTGAGAAGATGGCGCCTTTCCTCAAAGGAAAGCAGGACATCATGGACTATGTCAAATCCAAAGAAGCAGAAGGGCTGTCGTGGACGGCAATTTTCACTGGACCTTGGATTGACTGGGTAAGTCATCCATCCCGATCGACCATACTGTATATGCTGAGTATATGTCCAAGATGCTAGTTGAAGGGAAGGGATTGCTCTGTTTGGATATCAAGTCCAAGACTGGCGAACTTGTTGACTTTGGTGAAGCCAAGTTCACCACCACAACCGCGGCCCAAGTTGGCGAAGCCACTGCTGCTGCACTCCTTCAACATCAAAAGACCAAGAATGAGTATATCCACGTGGGGTCTTATAATATCACCCAGAAACAAGTCATTGCGGCACTTGAAAGGATATCGGGCACCAAGTTTACGCTTGAGAAGTTGGACAACAAAGACTTGTATGCTCGGGCCACTAAGCATATTGAAGAGGGAGACTGGGGTACTGGATACTACGAGTTGGCTACCGCAACAGTTTATAGTGACGCTCCGGTTACGTACTTTCCTGAGAAAGCAGCGCGTGGGATGGAGGTTCTTGGTCTGGTTCAGGATGAGAGCTTTGATGAGATGATCATGCGTGTTTTGAAGGCAGTATAAGCAGATTATTCGGGAGAGGCATTTACGTATATGGGATATTACGTTGTTGTGCTCTTTTGATAGGGTGCATCCAGGCAAGAGCACGTAATATTGCTGAACATAGTCATTCATTTGCACAACTATCCAGAGAATAATTCAATATTCATGTTCATATCTCTATGTGTTATTGATAAAGACCCATCATGCATAACTATATGATTGATTCCATTGTATACCCAACCCGACCGTTATTTATTTGACTTAATGCCACAGAGCATCGTTAGGCTTGATACCCTTCTCCTTGCAGTGATCATAATACAGCTTGGCAAAGCTGAAAAGATCCAAGGCGAACTTCAAACTATCATCATCGTTGAGAAACTCGATGCTACCAGTAATTGTAAACACAATGTCGGTGTTGTCTTCGACAGACAAAGTGTGGATAACGCCGGGGTTCTCGCAAACCCAATCTCCAGGACGGGCAACCCAATCGTATCTACATGGACGAATTAGCAAAGACTTGGGAGGCTATGTGATGAAGGGTGAACATACTCCTTATAGCCCCATTCTCCTGACATAGTTATGGCAGTGACAGTTCCTCGGTGTCGGTGCTTGCCCAGACTGGCAGCAACTTTTGATCGAAGTCCGACAACAAAAGTACCGGTTCTGTTCTCCATGCGCATTGGCTTCAACTCAATGGGTCCAATCCATGGGAACCAAAGAGTATCCTTCTCCGCGTTGATATAGACATCGGGGGCGCTGTACTTGTCGACAAACGCCATTTCCTCGCGCTGTTGCTCATTGAGAGACGATCCATCCTCTTTGGGTCGCTCTGCAAGCTTTGAGACAGGCTCAGGTACGAGATCTGGGGTTGTGGTAGAGGGAGCCATTATGAATGGATAGGTATGTTTTGAAAGGTTACAGAAAGCACGAAATGGGCAGGGCTGTGGGAAAGTTTATTATGTGCCAAGTGCACCGCGGCCCGTTCCTTATGAATTGGTTTAAGTATTATTATTAAACGTCCCTGAGGCGAATGACGCGGAGCCGATGAGGGGGGATGACTATTAATTATAAAGCGATTGGTCAATCCTTCGGGTTTCGACACACGTTGGCTGCAGTAAATCTCTAGCCTCGGGGCATATTGCCATTTCGAGTCTTAGACTTGGGCTGTGAATGTCCCCGGTTCCCCAGTGCTATCGACAGTGTTCCCATCCCGCTGAATGGTCTCAACGGTTGCTTGTTATGCATTGGGTCCTAAAGATTGAGAATTCCTTACTGAGAGGGAAGCCTTATTTGTGAAACTATTGAAAGTTTTGGTTCTGATGGCGGTGGAGCCTGAGGGTGATGATCTTGGCTATGCAACGTCAAGCACAGACGAACATGCCCCCCAACTGTCTGTTCTGTATCGAACCGAACGTAACGTATGGACAGAAACGAAGGACCCGAGCTCCACTGATTGTCATTGCCATTACCGAAGGTGACTGAGTATCATTTTTACAAGTTGACTGTTTTGACGTTGCCGAAACTGGGGACCCAGATCTGATGTGACATTCTTTGTTTGCAGTCTTGAGATGAGCAATGCTGAATATGGCATAATGCCAAGTGTGTTTTCTGTGGATATATGTCAGGTTTTAAGTCCACGGTGGTAGAGGACTTGAACCAACCAGATGAAGGATTGCGGACCTGGTAGCCTGGGCCATACATAATTCACACGCTGGAACCAACAGCCCAGATAAGTTGTAAGAACAGGATTGGCAGATACAACTAACTGTTGGTCCATCGTTTCTTTCCTGGAGCTAGTACCCGAGATCTTTACCGAGAGAAATCTAGCATTGCTACCTTACAGTTGGGCCTGATCCTAGGGCAGACCTACATAGGCTACCGCTGACCAGGGTAACGGGAGATTTGCTTCCGGTGGCAGGGTCTGAGGCGCGGATTTTCAACAGCCGCGTATCCACCATGTCTTCCCGCGCGGCACAGACAACTGTGTCTCACTCGTATGTCGGAGTTACTCTGGTAATTAACATGACTAAACTATGGCCTCTGAATGGATAGAACCCGATATTTTCTTGGCAGTAAGTTCTGGGCCTCAAGGCGTGGAAGGGACAAGATACTGACATGACAGCTTCATTGGAGTTGTAGGCATTAATGCCAAATATCCAGTAAGAATTGAGGTATTTTCCTCCCTTGTACCTGGACTGACGGGCACAATCTCGATGTGACGTTCGGCATCTCATCATGCTTGAATCCTCCGCCCAGAAATTTCCACGCAGGAACCCAAGCGATGGAACAAAAGAACTGGGTCCCCGGATCCGCCTTGAGTTCATGATCATGAGTCGTGAAAATCTACCGAAGCTGAAAGGAGGAAAGTTCGTTTAAAACTCCAATTGAGAAAGATTTGCGAGGCTGTTAATATGTCTCTCACCCATGTTCCACTTGACGTTTCGGATAGGTATGCAAATTATTAACGTATTTCTTTTTCGTAAAAGCCTCTTCACAATCATGTATATATGTACATATACGGCTAATCTGTGTCCATCTTCTTGGGATCGCGTGAGTTTTGCTCCTTCATCTTCTCTAGTTGAACCGATGCTGCCCGTCTGGTTCTCAACGAACTGAGTGAGCGACGGCCCATAACTTGAAATCTGATACCAGCATCTTATTGAACTGGGCTCACATGGCCAAGATGGAGTCCAGGCAGACGGATCTTTGGGCCGTGCTGTTCACCACCTTTGCCTGTGCTACTACCATCACAATTCTTCGTTTGCTGAGTCGCAGACTTAAAAGAACTCCTTTATCGTGGGATGATTACTTTGCTCTCTGCGGTTATGTAAGTCTCTCTCTCGCCTCTGTCCCACTGTGAATGCTAATTGCTTCAGGCTATCTCAGTTGGTTGGATCGTCATTGTCCCTTACTGTAGGTTGTCTCGCACTGACTACCACCGATAACATACTGACACGACGACTTGCAAGGGGTCAGCCATGGCCTTGGACTTCACATCGAGGATGTCCTGGAAACGGAGAAAGTATCGCTGGAAAAAGCATTATACGACGGTAAACTGCTGCTGTTCATCGCCGAGCTTTTCTATGCTTTTGGCCTCTTCTTCGCAAAGGTCTCGATCCTGAGTCTATACTGGCGCATGTTCCGACTCACCCACATCCGACTTCCAATCCAAATTCTGTTCGGGTGCGCTCTTGTCTGGATCATATTTCGAGTAGGCTTTATGTGCTCAACTGGGTGGTTTGATCTAACCGTTGGTAGATCTTCATGGGCATCTTTCACTGCGTCCCTGTTGATGCTTTCTGGGATGCCAATGCTGGTGGATACTGTGCCATTGAAGATAAAAAGTTCTTCTTTGGTACTACGCTGGTGCACGCTGTTATTGACATTGCTATCTTGGTTCTTCCCATGTGGGAGATTGGAAAGTTGCAGCTGCCCATGCTTCAAAAGGCTGGCATTATGATTATGTTTACATTCGGGTTTTTGTACGTTGTCCAACAATATCTAGCGATTGACGGATATACTAACAGACGTAGCATTTGCGCCGCCGCTATCCGACTGATTGTCGCTGCTCGAGTGTTTGACGACAAGTCGCCCGATATAACCTGGAACATTTGCGATATTGTTATTTGGGCAACAGTCGAGGTCAATCTGATTAACGTTTCTGGTATGACTAGATCCCATTGAAAGCACATCAAGATGACCAACAATTGTACAGCCTCCCTCCCTACGATTCGACCTGCCTTTACATACATCTTCACCTGCACAAATCCTCGAACACGCACCTGCACAAGCTCAGGCGACTATCCCAACAGCTACGGCCTAAGTCAAGCTAAGCAATCCATCCGTCTCGACACGAAACAAAAGTCAGCACCCAACGATAAATCCAGCTCAACGGACGAACTCGCCCGCTCCGACGACTATGGTGGTCAAGGTTCAGTATCCGACTCTGACGGCCACGCGATCGATCGCTTCCCACCATTGGGTAGCAATTACACGTCAACTATCACGGGGAAGGGTCCAGGTAGTGACTTTGGATCGACCTTTGGTGGCATTATGGTCAAGAATGAGACGACAGTGTATGTTTCTAATCACTGAGCCAAAGGGATAGAACAAGGCGTAAAGCTACTTGACAAAAAGGCGATGGATAAGGTTCACTTGAAACAAAGGCGAATAATATGTACCAGTGAGCTCAAAACTTGAAATTGACGATGATCATGGTGATGTTAGTGCGCTAGCCCCTTGGATACAAACGTGGAACTTTTGCACCATCTCATGCAGATGTCTGTCTTTGGCAGCAACCAACGCAAGTTGCAAATTATCAGAATACGACCTCGCTTCTTCAACTCCACAAATGGTGACTGTTTCACGCCCAAAGTCTAAACTTCATCCGCTACAGAAACGACCAATAAAATCCACGGGATAAGACTCGAGTCAGTGGTCGCTTAAGTTTTGATGACGATCAGGTGAAGAAGAGAAGGTAGTATCGTGTGTGGTCATATATAGCAACAAGGCATCAGAACGGGAATTAGCAGAAACACCCTGGCATTCAAACGATGCAACCCTCGTAGCCGAGAGCCATAGATAGTATTGGACTCTGCCACAACAAAGATTCTTAAAACAAAAAGCTCCTTCGGTCTGGTTTCACTATATTGAATCTTTTATTCGATCTGGTGGCTGATATTTTGATACTTTTATTGAGCCCCTCCCGTCTTTATGATAGGTACAAAATATCTCATCTAACAAATACCAAGTATCTTCTCTTCTGCACGCATTGAGTTATATGAGTCAATCCACCACTTGTGCATCTCGTTATCACCATCCCACGTTCCATCAGTGCCAATCTCGTCCCATGGCTTAGGACTGAGAATGTAGTGAACATTCTTGACTTTATCATCACGCCAGATAGGTGCGTGTATACTGGGATCTCGCATGGTCTTTAAGGCGTTGTATACGTAAGGTAATACGACCCAACGACCTGCAAAGAGATCTGCCAAGAGGTCCTGATCTGGGAAGTGGTAGCTCGAACCCGACTCTTCCATCTTTGAGAGAATCTGTTCGAAGACGATTCCGGATGGTTTGATAACGAGGAGTCCACTATTGAGCGTCCCCAAGCCTGATGAGACGCCGGCTCCAGTAGTTTGGGCCAGTTCTGGAGAGGTATGCTGAGTGGTAAATGAGCAATTCTCGGGTACCCAGTCGGCAGGATAATGTGGTCTGCGTAAAGGATTGCAGGTGCATGCGTGGCAAGCAGCAAACACTCTTGTACTTCGACTCACGTCTTCAGAGTCGCTCAATGATGATGGGTCAAGTTCGAGGTCCATAAGCTCATCCATGTTTTGGAGAGGGAGCTAATTCGTGGTTTTTGTTGGAAAAAAAAAAAGGCTCTTAAAGCCCTGAACCTTAATAAAGAACACATAAAAATGGAGAGGGAGCATATCGGAGTCCAGAAGGACGATTCGTGAGTAATCCGTGAGCGAGAAGGCGATTAGCTTTGTCCAACATTCATTGAAGCGGGGGTCATCGATGTAGTCCTTTGAGCTGGCGGGACTTAATCTTGGTACTTCAAGTGTTGTTATCCCTCGGGCCTCGAGTGTGTCGAGGCTGGCCTGGGATAGTGCACTCGTGTAAAGGACTAAGAGCGGGTGTTTTGATTTCACACATAGTAGGCGGTAGTTTAGTGTCAGGACACCTTTCAGATAGCCATTATTCGTAACCAACGTAGCCCAAACTTGAAGGATGTTAGCTAAATAGTCTAGGCTGTTAGCTTAATAGAGCAAACCTTTGGGTAATACAGAGGTATTGATGTATTCGCCCATTATTATTGAGATGGCAATGCGATGCAAGAGGTAGAAGAAAGTACTTGAGACTTTGATACCAAGACAAGTTTACCATTATATATCTTCCAGACATGACATAGATTGTAGGTGGGAATCGGCACTTCTTAAGCTTCGAGCAACGAACCATAACTTATGGATCAACCGAGGCTTTTTCGGACAGAAATTCCAGTGTCTCTCCTCGTAGAGACCTATGATGACATTGATATGCATACTATTCCAAAATCGTGATTTTCGTGTTCAACATGTCTCGGCCGTAGAGGGATGGCGCAGCTGAAACGTCGATAGACTATTGGGAGCTATCACTTGGTATTCCTCACTGATTCTTATATCCGGCATGTGACTTTCTACATCTCGGGGACTCTCGTTATGGTGATTTCGAACCCCTATCAAGACAAACTACAATATCCTTGTATTGTCCGAGAACCCTAGTTGAAATCCTCAGGGCACTTACAACGTTTTCCCGTTGATTATTGCCATCAAGACATGCGTTATTCCAAGACCTTCTCTTATATGCCACTAAGTATCTGAGTCTCTCACAGCAGGGTTCCTTTTGATGAGCACATGCGTATTCCTGCACTTTTGAAACCCTCGATCAAAACATTCTGCGCACACTAATACACGTTCCACATCACATTGCTCCGAGGTCTTACACCAATACCCCTCGCCGTCCATAACACTTAGAGTGCAAACATCACACCAACTTAAGGCAGCATCAAAGGTCACAGTCTTAGCTCCTTCTGGCGGAGGGTCAATGCGAGTCTGCGGATCAAAGGCTGAATCATCTGCTGTCACTTGCTGTGCCCTCAATAGTTCCGTCAGCTCAGAGTTACCAGAACGTCGTGCCCACCATAGCAGACTCTGACCGATCGCAGCCTGCCAATTGATCGTCGCCCCCCTGGAGATAAGAAGCTTTGCGAGTTCCAGGTGGCCATTAGCAACTGCAGTAAACAGAGGACTTAGTCCCGACCAATTTCTGCATTCTAGATCGATAGAGCTGACTGAAAGGAGGAGCTCGACAACTTCTTTGCTACCGAAGCGAGACGCAATAAACAAAGGAGTACCGGAATAGGTGTCTTTTTGGTTGGCATTGGCGTGAGGATCATGGAGAAGGAGTTTCATGACTTCAACGTGGTTATACACTGCGGCATAGTATAGTGCTGTCCAACCCCTTTTATTGGGAACTGCAAGAGTCTCCCCTGCCCCGTGCTGTAGAAGGTGTTTGACGATTTCTATGTGACCGGCAAACGACGCAGCCAATAACGGACTGTTGTTGTAATTGTCGAGAATGGAAATAGTTGTCTCCGCGCCGTGTTCAAGGAGTTGCTTGATAACCTCAATTTGTCCATGATCCACCGCAGCAAAAAGCGGAGTTTTGCCGTATTTATTAACAATCGCGATAGTCGTCTCTGCTCCGTGATCGAGTAGTGTCTTGACAACTTCGACATGGCCACATTGCGATGCAACATGTAACGGCGTATCTTTCGACTCATTCGGGACTGGGATAGTTTTTTGAGTTCCGTACTTGAGCAGTTCCTTGACAATACGCAGATGACCCTTAGATGATGCATTGAATAAAGGTGTCCTCAAACAATCGTCTCTAGTTTCGAGCAGGGCCTGCACATCAGGGGCCCGATACTGAAGGATAGATGTGACCATATTGACGCGTCCAGTCAGTGATGCGATATGCAGTGGAGTTTGCCCGCAGTCGTCTTTCATCAGCATTGATGGCTCGATACCCGGACGAAGGCATAACTCTATCATTTCATCATCATTCTCACTTTCCAGAGTGCATAATGAATGCAATAAAGTGCGGCCTGATGGCTCGACACTTGAGAGGGTAGCTGCTCCTCCATGGTCCAGAAACAGCCTTACCAATTCGACATGACCACAGTCAACAGCAATCATGAGTGGTAACCAACCATCCGGAGCAGGAACAGAAAGCGAGGCGGCCGCTCCATGTTCAAAAATAACCTTGGCCATCTCGACATCACCGAGAAAGCTAGCATGGGCCAATGGCGAGCCTGTTTCGGGATGATGAGCTGTCGCCAGAGTCTCGGGCCCCGTTCGAAGGATTAATCTGAGCAGCTCAGCCCGGCCAACAGCGCTGCATGCCACGTGTAAGACTGTTGAGCCCTCACTGTTTCTTATAGACAAGTCGGCACCGCCATCAATGAGATAATTGCAGCACTTGACGTGGCCTTTCAATGAGGCTAAATGCATCGGTGTATTGCCTGCTTCGTCTTGTGGCGACGGGTCAGCTCCGGACTCCAATAGGATCTTGACGATATCTTCGTATCCTTGATATGCTGCTGTATGTAGGGGCTTGCGTCCTTTAAAGCCTGTGACACTGAAATAGGCGCCATGTTGAAGGAGCTTACTGACTACGCCAATTGCGCCAATCGAACATGCCAAATGAATAGGGGGACTTGAGTTCAGACCAGTCTCGGTTCCATCTACGTGATCAATGAGATATTCTGCCATGTCCGTCCAATTCTGTGACAAGACATATTCAAGAGGGCTGACAGATGACATATTCCTGGATCGTTCCGTCATGTGAAGGTCTACAAGATACCTGACCATATACTTGTACAGAGGATTGCTATTTTTCAAGAACTCTTTAGAAATCTTGAGGTGTGAGGGATCCGGGAAGCCTAGCTTGATGTGTGAAACCCAATAAAATACGGCGTAGCGACGGAGACTTTCGGCAATGGTAGCCTGGTCATATCTCTTTCCCCAGACTTGGGGCAAAGTCAGATACCGAATGCAGGCTCTTGCAATGACTGTATGATGCGCCTTCTCATATGACATCTGTAACTTGCTGCTGTTCTGAACCCAGCTGGGCACTGGCAGATGCTGAGTGAGATATTGTCGCACAGAGAAGTGAGGCATGTGAACAGTCCGATATCCGGGTGAATTTACCTCCGGGTGTTCCCTGACTTCTAGGAGCGGGCCACAGAGTCCAACAATCTCTGTCTTGACATAGTCATCGTCAATGTCGTCCGGGTATTCTTCAGGGTCCAGCTCTTGGAATTGGGTAATAAGAACAGCTTCAGTTATCTCGTAGACTGTGAGGGGTCTGGTCGTAAATGCAGCCCAACGTAGAAGAGCGTGGACTCGGTCTTGCTCCCACGGCGACATTTCCATGATTCTCTCCCAGTTATGATCGTAAAGGCGTTCAAGACCGGAGGGTGTGTTTCCGACAACTTCTTGCAATCTTTTCTTGCTCATTCCTTTCCTCAAAGATTGTTCCTGCATTTTGATCCACAGAAACTGTCCTTGGCAGCGGTCTGCCATTGCTTCCGAAATAAATGCTCGAATATCCTCACTTTTGTTCGAGAGCTTTCGGTCGACGATGGACTGGGAGAAGGCGGCTGTGTCGGCCTCGACATCGGCGGTTTCGACCCTGTACTCTGAGAAGAAGTCTCCTGCATTGTCATCCAAAGCACCCCGAATTTCTGGCTCGTCCCGACTAACGAATAGAAGTCTGACGTTGGTGTCCGCAACTGTAGTACTAATGTAGGATATGAAGGTGGCGACTGACGAATCGCCAGTACCCAACTGAGAACACTCGTCTAGTCCATCAGTTATGAACACGTATCCGGGTACTAATTGGACTACTTTTTTGAATAGATCGACAAGAGTCCTTCGGGAGGCCGTCTCAGAAGAGTCATCTTCCCAGGCTTGACGGATACACTCAAAAACATCGTTTCTAGACTCAACCACCTGAGAAATCCAGGATCGTAACGCGTAAAATGGGTTCTCTCGACTTTCATGATCTGAGGTGAAGAAGAAGTGGGCAAGAGGTGTATCCAGAACATTCGAAATATGCTCAATAATATGCGCACAAAGAATTGTTTTTCCAAATCCCGCAGGCCCATTGATCCACAGCAGACTTGGCTTACATGAGTCCTGAGGCGAGATCCAATGTTGGAAAGCAGGTCTGTCGAAGATCCAATCGCATGTCTTGTCGAGTCGTTGGTCCTTCGAGTCTTCAAATTTGTCGTTGGGGGGAGGCTTGCCTAGCCATGAAAATACCTCACGTCGGACCTCAGCTTGAGAAATTAGCCAAACGAGCCACATGAACCTATTAACAGAGGCGACTGACCCTCTATTCCCTCTTCAAGCCTATCCAGAACTCTTCGTATGTTTTCTACCCATGCATGACTTTGTAGTTCCGTCGTGGGCTCACCTTGCTTCCCGTTTGGTGGTACGAGCTTGTACAACTGCTGTACTAAATTCTCAAACATTTCAACCTGCTCAACGCGATCTTCCTTGCCCCCTAGGGCCCACTTGAGCCTTTTGCGTCTTGATTGTGTGAAGCCTTCAGCGGACCCATTCCGAAGCCGGGACTCGCTACTGTTGGGGTGGAGATTAGAGTCATCACAAATCGCTTTGGTGATGATGTAAAGGATATCTTCGATTACCTTCTCAGTTTTCTCACTATCGAGGCTAGAGTCGTGGTTGAGTGAAAGTCGTCCATGGGAGAGTCCCACGCCGACTCCCCACTGTTCAAATCTTGCTCTAGCTGCACGGAAACGCGTATCCAGAATGTGAGTATCGGTGTTAGATGACTTATAAATCTGGAACTTGGAAAGTGAATCTAGGCAAGTGTTGAATAGACCCGCGAGTCCAACAACCCCTAAGGCAAGGCCTGCTGCCTCCATTTTGCGCGTGCAGGTTGGAGGAAGATGGTTGTTGAGGGGCTTTTTGCTGCACAAACGGACGGAATGCTATGCATGAAACCCTACAGGGGTCTCCAGCAAAAAGCCAATTTGGGCAGTTTGGTTGGTTAAAATATCATTCTGGGTTGAAGCAGTTATCGTGGCAATGAGCCAATTAGAAGACGAACCTGCGCAAACCCCTGCTTCATTAAACCACAACTAACTCAGAAATGCAATGAGAAAAAGACAGTAACCATCAATCACTTGTAGTACGAAGAGGGATTATGCTTTTATGTAGCGAGCATGCGGTCTGTTGAAGGTATCATGAGGCTCTGTTTTATTAAACACTAGCTTTGAGAGAACAATAAAGTCCCATTTATTTCCCTTGATGAAAAGACCGTGGCAACTTTTCAGAAAGTTCCTCCGTCCTCCTCCGCAAAAACGCTAGTTCTCTCGAACCGTGCTGAAATCATCGCAAGTATAAGAATGAGTCGCTAGGACTTCAAAGACATTTGTTAATACAATACACTATTTGATCTGTGTGGGTCTTCTCGTCCAGAGCCTTTATTCATCATTCTTTTCCATCTCCACTCACAACCTTTAGCTTCTCAGCACTCCTAGGCCTAATATCACAAGGAAACGGCAACGGCTTGGGATTCGGAGTTGGTTCGTGCTGCAACACAATCTCGACTGGTTTTTTCGTTATGGGATCAAGCGGTTTTCTGATATCACAGCCCCAGGCCATCTGCGCCACGAGAATGACAATCGTTCGCTCTGCAAAATCCCATCCAGGACATGCACGTCTGCCATACCCGAACGGAGCAAAGTTGGTAAGGTTTGGGTGTACGTCGAGGGGCTCCTTGTATGTTGGGAATATCGGGTCGAGCCAGCGGTCGGGGTTGAAGACCATTTGGTCGGGATACATCTCTTTGTCCATGAGGATGGCACTGCCACTGTTAGTTAAATGTAGAGGATGAGGAGATGAGGAGACATACCCGTAGTGTGCGTGAAACACGGTGTTCTTCTCAAAGAAATACCCTTCGTAGATATCATCCTTCTCCAGCCGATGCGGGATGCCGAGCTCAGCCACTATAGTACGGAATCGAATACCCTCCTTGACGATCGCCCTCACCATTGGCAGGTTGGGAATATCTTCGAAACAGGGAAGCCTACCCGGTCCAACTACTTCATCAATCTGCTTTTGGAGTTTCCTCTGCCACTCTGGATGTTCCATCATGAGGTACAAAAACGTCACCATGGCATTATACGGTGATGCAGTTCCTCCAGAAATCATGCTGTCAAAAGCATACCCAGCTTCGTCATCGGTCATGTCGTACTCGTTGCGATGCTCAAAGAAGTGTCGATAGATGCTAGGGCCGGCTGTTCCATCATCGACTGATGTTTTGACTCTATCTCTTACCACGCAAATCATATCGTAAACAGCCTTTCTCAACTGCTCGATTGTTTTGTTTGAGGGCACAAGCCATGCAGGCATGGGGCGTAGGAAAGGAAACACATTGCTTGGGAAACTATCCGGACGGAATCCTTTGAGGAATCCGTGGATATTATTCTTGGTGGTGACGATGAATGGGTCATTGTCTGTCTTGACCTCGAAGCCGAGCATAGATCGTGTTATAACACCGAAGGACCAGCGCGACAAGTGATGATCAAAGTTCTCAGGGTCCACTAGCATAGCGTGGAGAGTGATTGCTGCCTCTTTTTGCATACCAGCGATATAGGTGTCATTTGCCGCCAATGAAACGGCCTTGGTAATGAGCTTTCTCTCCTTTCGCCACGAATCTACTTCATGTCAGCCCAGAACAGGATACATACCAGAAAACCCACCATCATTTGTCCTTATTGCAAGATTCAGATGTAGCATACGAGCGACTGCATACGGTGTCCCTCTGCCTGAGTATATTGCACCACGCTTTCCCATGAGATCATGCGCGATCCTGTCACTGGACACCAACACTTGTTTCTCGCCGAGAATGCTGAACTGCATGACATCGCCATACTCCTTGGCCCATCTTTTGAAGATAGGGACAAGATTGCCACCAGAGGAGGCGAGCTCTGGTGCATTTCCGATAATGGGCCAGCCTAGGAGAGTTAGGGACTATTGGGATGTCAAAATCGTTACTGGGCGTACCTTTGGGTCCTGGTGGTGGCTTGGCACCTTTCATGCGATGCCGGAGAGATATTGCCTGATATATGTACACAGACAAAAAGCCTGCGATGGCAATTATAGTCACTTCATAGGACGAGAAATGCATTTTTTTGTGTAGTATAAAAGTTGATTGAGACGATGACTGCTGAGTCGTGGTCAGCGGGTGATGGGTCTTATATGTATCTGCAATGCCCTCTAATTCGGGGAGGGAGGATTAAATCATGAAGCAATAAGTAATCCTGCCTCGTCTGACCGGAAGCAGTCTTCTAGTCCCAAAGTCTTGAACCAATGGTGACATGCGAAGGTCATCTTAAGGGTCGCAAGTGGCTGACGGCCAAGTGTCCGATAAGTGTCCGGATTAAGGTTGTGAGACGTTGAAAGTCGGACACTTTTTTGACGGTGCCAGTTTGGGTAGTTGAAACGACAACTTGGCCTAGCTTAACCATGCGTTGTTGTGTTTGGGCGTGGCGCATGTCTCAAGCGACAGAATCATCATCGTCGCTGTCCTCCTCCACCACGAGATCGATCACCAGAGCTGACTTATCATTCAACCTATCGAGTTGAAATCCGGCCCCAAGAGAATCTGGCGCATCGTGTATGCACCCCGCTACATCGAGCCCGATATCATATTCCTTCAAAGCAAGACATATCACCCGGAAATGCTCATGGTGATGATCCTCCAGCTCACTTCCCTGCTTATTTTCCATGCCTCCGTCGAATATAAGCACAGCGTTGCGATGGATAAGACAGAAATCCTCCTTGACCCCAGGATATTTCTTAATGGCTGCGAGTTTGGCGGGAGTGCAACTCGCGCTACCGACGAGCCGTGTAAACACTCGCGCGCTTAGAAGTGAATTGACTGCTGAGGGTTTCTTTGGTGAGAAGATGCACACGTTTGCGGGAAGGTTTGGTAGGGCTGAGTCAGCGCCAACAGGAGGGTTTTGCGTTGACATTTTGAAGGTGAAGCTTGAGTTGGAGAGACGCTGATGACAAGGATTTTGAGGTGAAGAAAAATGTTACAGGGCACGGAGAATTTTGGTTGGGCGTGATGAGTCATCTGGTACAGGGTAAGTTGGGCATCTCTGAGGCAGAAGCAAGTTGAGTAACATAGTCTCTGAATAAACCCTAACTATGGCCTGATGTGAAGCAGATATCATGCATGATTGGATGATTGCTTGATACGTGGGTTAAGAGCCGATTTCGGGTTTCATAAATGAATTATTATCACCAAGTCAACCCGTGAGTCAACTGCAAAAATGATGCTGAGCGTACGACGCAGATTCCATGGGGTTCATCACATTGGAATGACATAAAGCTAGTGAATCAATAAAGAATCAATAAAAAAGCAATAAAATGAACCTTCTGCGGGAGTCATTATCTGGTACTAGATACAAAAGCCTGTCTACTGGACTCATCTACTGAAGTCTGACGCGCGGTCAGCACAGAGTATGATTGCTGTAACCTTTGGCTTCCAAATGCTAAAAATAGAATATTTTCATGCATCCCTATCTGTATATAGCTCTTCAATTGAACTGAAAAGCTTGATCTTGATTAACTTTCAATCCGGATCTTAAAAAATATCAATTGGTTAAAGTAGGAATGCTTAAACCTAAAATAAAGTGATCTTAGATACAGTTCGCGATAGCCTGACATGTCGGCGCGTTGGTTGACTCCTAGACATTTCTCGCGTTTCTTTAGACTGCGCCTCCCGACATTAGTGAGTCACTTACCAGCCATGTCAAGCCATAATTCGGTGCTTTCCAAAAGCAGTGTAGTAAATAGAGTTAACTCACTCAGATTTATATGCGCAGTTCTATGGACGGCGTGAGTCACCCGGGAAACAGCCAGCTTCTATATAAACAAGCGCCCCCAACTCATAATCAATTTTCGGATCTTCATCAGTAAATCATCATGGAAAGAGTGCGCAAGACGTTCTTTGACCCTTTGGCTACGTCAAAGGGTCGCATATCTGAGATATTGCGAGAATTGCCTGTTGGCTCAGCACATCCCTTTAGCCCTGAAGGCATTCTATTATGTCGTACCAACAATGGTATCGAAGAAATTGACATTTCTGGTTACAAGGAAGATTTCTTCTACAATGCTGTTGACTTGGGCGAGATGGGTGAAACCCTCTTGAGGCGAATGAGGGGGTTCAGCTCCCAATTATGTAAGATTGCTCAAGACCCTTGAACACAGTCACTAATTGAATACAGGCGTCTTTGATGACTTTCAAATCATGCAAGCTCCAGCAGCCACTTTCAGAATCCCCATCGTGTCAGGAGAAATCACCATCCTCGCTGTCTCCGAACGCACCCCTACATACTACGACTTCTGCTTCGCGGACGCAGAGTGCAACGCCTGCTGCTGGCTTGAGCGAGAAACCTTCTCGGGCATTCACCATAGTGGCGATCTTCTCAACCACAAGGATCTTTTGGACTACGTCAAGATTGACGACAAGTTGACTGAGAAGCCGATTTGTGTGTTCATCTCGGGGTATACCAAGACACAGATCACCCGGTTCTTGGGAACGAATCCCGCGTTGCTTGTGGCGGATCATGCTGACAAGGTATGCCAATGACTCACAATGTGGAAAGAATGAGACTAACATTTCTAGATTTTGTATATCATCCCAGTGCCTTTGGACAGGGCGACTATCGGAGATGCCACCATCTGTTGCCCTCTGGTGGTCAAGCGCGATGGAAACTCCATTATCTGCTCGATATTGTCCAAGGCCACTACGGACCGAGACATGATGTGCCACAGTAGGGAGTTGATCACTCCGGCCTTTCCTGAAGCTATCAAGAGGGCCGACTTTACTATCGCTGCTCCCCTGACTGCCACAGCGGCCGAAGAGAAGAGTGTTCAGGATACTGGCACAGCTTTACAAAGTGAAGGCCAAGCTTTTGACAAGAAACATGCCATATTTACTACGAACCCCTCAATTATTCCAGACTTCCTGGCATCTGAAGACACACAGATGATTCGATTTGGCACAGGTCTCGAGTTCATCCAAGGCCGAGCTGAGCAGAATGACAAGTCAGCTGTTGTCCTTCCCTGTATCTTTGGGTCTCAGCTAGAGGGCCCAAACATTTTATCTACTGGCCGCGCCCCCTCCAACGTTCCATTCAAGGATGGAAAGTCTCTGTGCGCTTACTACGAGCAGCTGGAAACAATTGTTGTGGTTGTCGACGAACGCATGACCGACAATGCGCGAAACTTGGCTTCTGGCTTGAGAATCAATGCATTGTTCACTATTCAGGTACAGACCGACAAGGAGCCTAGGACTGAGGATGAAGTGTCAGCTGTGTTGAGCTCAGCAAACATCAACGCTGTGACGGCGCTTGCGGGACCTCAGTCTCTGGTCTTGGCTATCATTGGAGAGAAGTTGTACTTTTATCGCGGTTTGGCCAACCACGAGATCCTGGATCCTACCAAGTTGAGCTTTGGAGCAGATGTCACAGAAATCGTCAAGTCTACCAACCTGGGAGACTTGCTAGCTCCGAAGATTCCTCGACTGGTCGACCTTAAGGATAACAACACGATTATTCTTCCCTTCACTTCCCAGGTCACTTACCCTTCAGACTTGGTCAAGCTCTTTGACCAACTCAGCCTTCGCGAGATCAACACCATGCACGACGACATCATTGCGGCCGTTCCCCAGCTTCAGACCCTTCTCAACCAGAAGGATCTCCAGCAACTCTCCAAGGACCTAGTCGACACACTCTCCACCAAGATCGACAAGGTCACAGCCCCCATGCGAACTGAGTACATCGACTACATCTCCACCGTCTTCAACGTCGACGACAAGGACTCCGTCACCAAGAAGAATAAGATGCTGGGCGATTTGAGAAAGGCTACGAAGGAGACTGAGAGCACTCTTGAGCCTGTTATTTCGAGCTTGGCGAACATGATGTCCGTTCAAACGACCTCTAAGCGAACGCATGATATGAAGAGGCTTATGAGACAGACGCAGATCCAGAATAACGTCGAGGCTACAAAGTCTATGACTTTTGATAGTCTTACGGGGTTGCTGGAGAAGCATGCTGAGGAGATGGGTGTTATGTTGCTCAACATTGAGACTGTGCCTTATGAGCACATGCTGGCGGGATTGAAGACCTCAACCATTGACGCTAAGTAGGTTTGACTGGATTTCCCTTGATTTGTTTTTATTACTAACATCGCTAGGCCTTGCTGTGAACTTGACTCTCGAATTCTCCATCTCGATGGCTTCGACGCAGGCATCATCATGGAGCAGTCCCAGTGCCAGCACCAGGGTCCACTGGTCAGCCAAGCCGGACCCAAGCATCCCATTCTAGCACTACCTTATCTCAGTCAGCAGCGAGGAATAGGATCCATGCTGGCCTGGGTATGCTGGGATGAATTTGTCAACCTCAAGAGTCCTTACGAAATCCGCTGGATGGAGAAGTGCAACGACTCCCACATCGCCGCCCTACGAATCATGATGAGAGACACGCTGAGCCAGGCTGTTGCCTCACGAGAGTACAACTTCAATGCTGGCAGCATTGAGATTGGCCGTCTCATGAGTTCGTTGCTCATGGCTGCCATGTCTAAGCTTGCTGGTATGAGGACTACTGCTCCAGTGGTGCTGGACAAGGCAGAAGATACAGTCACGAAGCTGATGCGAGGTCTTTTCGGCAATCTCATGACCATCGCTGGATCTGGAGTTCGTCCCCAGAGCATGGTCTGGCAACTCTTTGGGCTGGATCCTCAATATGACATTCCTGCTACTGACACCGACTGGATTTGGTACGACAATGTAGTCGAGCTGTATCCTTACACTGGCTGGCCTCTCAAGCAGTTCCACGAGAATCTCCTCAACCTTCTTGACAAGATCATTGTGCGTGTCATCATCAAGAATGAGAACGCCGCTGAGATCAAGGAGAACCGAGTCTCTGAGATGCTCCGTTTCTGCAAGCTTCGAAATATCCAGCTTGAGAATTGCCGTACCATCATCACCATCTTCGAGAGGATGCTCACCACGAGTGATGCAGACGTTCTGGCCATTGCAAAGCGACTTCAGCAGCATATCCCGGAGCTCGAGAGGCAGACCAAGGGGTTCAAGAGAATGATTAGGTACATCGACCATCTCGCCAATGGAGGTGCAAGACGTCCAGACGATGATTTACTCTACGGCAATGTGTACACCAAGCGCTCAGCTGCTTTCAAGGATCTTAAGATCGCAGTCGCAGAAGCGTGTCAGAAGAAGGACTGGGGGGCAGCCAAAGCAAACTGCCAGGGTGTTCTGGACCTGCACCAGGAAATTGCTGCCAAGTGGCAGATCGGAACTGAGAAGCTCAAGGTGCAGAACCTGCACTATTATCGCGACCTTATTGATGCAGATGTTGCGGAGGACGCTTATTACGAGGCAAAGAATCGCACCAAGAAGATTGTGGGACGAATCATGGATGATGCGGAGAAGCAGCGTGTGCCTTGGCAAGTTGGGGCCAACGCTTCCATGAACAACGTTGAACCTCTGGATGAAGCATTCCTTGAGGAGGTTCTGACTGGAAAGCGTCCTGAAGATGAAGTCAAGGCGGTAGTGGCCAAGACAGCTGCTGAAGCACAGCCTGTTGATGACAGCGGGTTCGCAGAGTTCGAGGGCACCATAGCGCCTCGGTTTGTCTCCACGATGCAGAAGGATATGTCAGCGGAGGATGTCTGTTCTATCCTCAAGGTTCCGATATCTTCTATGAAGATATTTGTTCAGGCTTTGAATCCTGATTTTGTATGGGAGGACTTGGGACAGCAGTTTAAGATTGTGGTGTTGAGTTTGTTGAAGAATCGTTCGAACAGGATGGAGAGCAGACCTGCTACTAGGATGTTACGGGTACGAAAGTGAGTTGGTTTGGGTTGAGTAATAATGGGTATGGTCTTATTTAGTCTAGTTTTGTTTGCCTGTTCTCTCAACAGAGAACCGGGGCCTTTTACTTGAATGATAGCTCTCTCTAGTAATAGAATATTCTAAATTCAATCTTTCATGTCCGGCAGACCGCAATAGCCTTGTCAACAATGTTCATTGCTTGCAAACATTCCTCGTCTCTAAATCGCGGTGCAATGATTTGAATTGCACAGGGTGCACCGTCTGTGGCCTCCGGGATATCTGACACAAGTTAGCAGCAGTCCAGGCGAACGTGCTCTCTCTGATAAACTTACAGTCTGGGTCAAATGCTGCCTTTGCTTTCACCACCTCAGGGTCTTCAAGCTTAGACGAGGTTCCGCAGGGGATAATGCCAGCAGGGAACTATAGTCTCATTAGTATGTAATTTCCTTCCTGATAGAATCAACTCACATCTAAAACATTCCACATAAGAGTGTATGCAGGAACACCATAAGTATCATGCGGCACAGACGTGTGTGAAGCTCCCGGAGCAAGAACAACGTCAAGTCCATTATCCCGCCACGTCTCCTGCCAGGCCTTGAGATACTCAGCGCGAGCTTCATTCAAGCGCGGCAGCTTCTGAGGGATATCTAGACTTGGATCGACGGGAAAGTTCCCGTTGCTGAAGGGATGAACACCGATGGCGACCGAGTTAACGAACGGTTCGTTGATCTCGCGTGAGATGGTGTCAGGGTCAGGACCCATGATGCCGAAGAACTGCCAGCCAAGTCTTGCACCAAGTCCAGCATTACGCCGGGGGTCTTGTGAGAGATGCACCGGCTTATGGCCTGCCTTTTCAAGGGCTGAAACTGCCTTTGCTAGTGCGCGACGAACAGGTGGATGAAGAGGATAATCAGGGTCTTCAGCCATGACTCCAATGACAAGACGCTTGTTACTCGCATCATCGAGATCCCTCCATGGAATATCAACAGCAGTCGAGTCATAGTTCCAAGGCCGTTGGCCCATGGTGATTTTCATAAATAACTGCAAGTCCTCGATCGAATTTCCCATTGGACCACCGACGGGAGAGATGCCCGGGATATGGTCCTTGGGGAAAGGATACTCGGACTGGCCGCCGAAGGGGACACGATCAGATGTTGGTTTGAAGCCGTAGATACCGCAACATAGGGAGGGAATGCGGATAGAGCCGGCGATGTCACTACCAACGCCCAAGGGTGAACCTCTGAAGGCGAGGAGAGCACCTTCGCCACCGGTGGAGCCACCGGCTGTGAGGCTTGTGTTATGGGGGTTGAGTGTTCTTCCAAAGATATTGTTCTCCGAATCAGCTGTCTGGAAAGTGTTAGATTGTAGAGTTGACGCTGAACGAGGTATAGCTCACCATCATTGTCTGGGGCAGGTTTGTCTTGCAGTACAGAACAGCTCCAGAATCGAGCAACAGGTTAACCAGCGCAGAGTTTGTTTCAGGGATTGGTTGTCGTAGAAACTCGACGTATCCAACCGTTGCATGGTGGCCTTTAACGACATACGAATCCTATCCTGTTAGCAGTTTTCTCATGGCTGAACATAGAGATGCATACCTTGAGACTGATGGGTAATCCGTGCAGAGGACCAACTAACTTTCCGGTCGTTTTTAGTTGCTCATCGAGCTCTTTGGCTCTCTGAATACCCTCTTTGAACATAATCTCAGTCAAACATGATGTCTTCGTTCCGTTAGTGACAGTCTTGATAGTATAGACGGCGCAACTTACCAGTTGTTGAGCAAGACTGGCACGCTTGCAAAAAGCCACAGTGACTTCTTCTGAAGTAATTTCCTGTCGGTGTAGCCTGCGAAGCAATTCACCAGCCGTATAGCGCTCAGTAATATCAATTTCCCTCTCCGAAAGCAGACCAGACCTTTTCACGGCCTTGGACTCTATAAGTCTACTACACTTGTCATCTCCGTCATTTTTCAACCCTTGAAGTTGTTTTTCTGGCAAGACCCATTCAGGTGGTACAGCTTCTCGCTGCTTTTCTCGGTGCAGCGCAGCGATGGTCTTCCAGTTGGTGGTAGCAGGCATGATGAGGACGTGGAAAAGATGAGAGATGCGATTTGAGAAGGTTAGAGACAGCTTGTTGGTGTTAGATACTGCATTTTATTAATGAGGCACGAGAGCAGGCTATTGATATCCAAATCCAGTTCCTTTCTCCGAAATCTACCCCACAAACATTTCAGAACTTCGCCGAGATATGGAAAGTCGCCAAGGGTTTTTTTGCAGCATTAGCTCCGCGCGGCGCATATAGTACCCCGATATAGTATGTAAAGCCGATCCTATGTCGGCAGATAGATACGGAGACGCTAAGTGAGGGTGACCCCGTCTGCTACGGTGCCATGGGCACCATTTGTGCTACGTCGGACAATCATGACCGTGTCATAATTGAATATTGGCGATAAAGATGCCCTTCTCGTCAAAATACAGAAAAGTAGGTTTCGGTAAGAGAGATCTAAGATCTTCCCCAGTCCAACCTCTTCCCACTCTCATGCATGTCGCAGACCATGTGCCCTCCCCCGCAAATGACTCTTATCTTTCCGGCCCCGACAACCCTGTTGTGTCGTATATAGAGTTTATTTACTGCAACGTTGCCGAGATAGACAAACGCGGGGTTACCGAGATTAAAAGACGACGGGACGGCAGAGAGTAAAACCGTACTGCCGGTTCAACGAGGCTACGATCGTGGCACTGAGAGGACATCAATAGCTGAGAAGACTGGTGCGGAGTGCTGACTGGCCGAGGTCAACAAGCTCCGTAATATGAAAAGCTTCAGATTACTTGCAGGTGATGAACTAAGGACCCGGGTAGTCTTTTACTCGGCTAAAAGCTATGTACACATTGCGGCCTGATGATGATGCTTGGATCCATGCTCAAGCACAGGGCATTTGCAGGACGGAGCCGAGGTGGATAAGGAAGTTGGACAGAAATACTCCGTAGGATTTTTCATTAAGATGACGTGTTTTGCACAGATAGAAATTGGGACTATTGAGAAGAGTCCTTACAGTTTATTACGCAGCGTGGTGGCGATAGGAGTTATGATTATATGGCAGGGGAAGTATCGTTTCAGTTACATGCCTTGACCTGTCATCGAGAAGTTATTTTCCTTATAGCCACAAGCTAACCGCAGGAAGATCTTTAAAACACCAAGGGCATTGAGATGAAAGAGGGTATGTACGAGTCAATTGATGGCACACCTAAACTACCAATCCCATGAGTCAATGATACCCAATCTACATACAAATTCATCTCATAGTCATTAATCCACCATAAAGTCGTGTCAAATCTTGGACCGCATATGAACCAACTTCCAATAACGCGGTGCCAAAGCTGTGCGAATCCTCTTGCCATAGATAATCATGGGCACAAAGAGAGAAGCGATAGCGAACGCAATGCAGCCGCTGACGATGTACATGTTGGTAAGACCCATGCTTTTCATCCAGGGAACAATGGCAAACGTAACACCAACAGAAATGGCATTTCGCAAGAAGGTGATCCCGATGAAGGCCTCTGCAGTAAGCTACAAGAAAGTCAGCTATGGTCGTGAGAAGAAGAGAGGGTCGATCAACATACCTCGCGATAGGTATCAATGATGAGAGTAAAGGTGATATCACCATTGGCACCAAGTCCAAATGCAAAGAAAGCTCCGGCAATGGAGGGATAGATCCAGTGCATGCCCTATAATATGTCAATACTAAATTACCATTGCTGTAAAACAATTTGACTTACTCGGTCAGCTGTAATGCCAAACATCATGATTCCACCAGTCATGAAGATGGTAGGAATAACAAGAGGGTAAAGTCTCATCTCGGGCTCAAAGATGCCACCATTGCGTCGTGCTAGTCGAACAACAGTCCAATCTGCAAGAGGTCCTCCGTAGAAACTTCCAAAGATGTTGCCAACGAATGGGCCAAGAGCCATGTATCCAACACCAGCAGTAGTAAAGCTGTAAGGAGGAGCGGAGAAGACTATGGAGGTGATCTGCATAAAGATGACCAACCAGCAGATTCCAGAGGCAAACTGCAGGGCTGTGAACATGACGTGAGGGAGAGTGATTACATAAAGAGGCATCATGAATAATCGAGGAAGAGACTCGGATGTCGTGGTGACCAGGCGAAGTCGCTGACGCCATGTGTTCATTGGGATGGTGGGTTCAGTAATGGTGGCAGCATCACCCTCGAACTTGGCCTTGGAGTCGATATCTTGCTTGATTTGTTTATGTTCAGAAGATGTGTCATCGGTCTCAGCCTGACCGACCGAGAGAGGGATGTACTTTGTCTCCTCGAATGCTGCAAGAAAGACGACAAAGAGGATGGTGAGGCAAATTGCCAAGGTGTAATAAGACCAGCGCCAACCTTGTGTGGAAGCCTGGACTCCTGAGGCCATAGGGGCGAGAAAGGCACCGACCATAACGGCAGTGAAGTAGACTGCGTTGGCGGTACCACGGTTGTGGACAAAGAAGAGGTCTGCGATAGTCATTTGAACAGCAGTCTCATTAATAGCTCCACCAAGACCGGTAATGACCATAGTGGTGATCAACTCGGCATACGAGTTCATTCGCGAAGTCCACCAAGAAACCGCAGCAAGAGCGGCAGTGGAGGCGATATAAGTCGAGCGACGTCCATACTTGATGGTCAATGGAACAAAGAACAAGCAGCCCATAGCTAGGCCAGCTAGCTGAGCGGACTGGGCATTGGTCAATTGCTGAATGGTGACGCCCATGTCAACAGTCATCTGCTGCCAAAAGACAGTCTGGATGGAGACATTGGTAAAGGCAGCGACTGTGACGGCGATCGAGAGACCAAAATTGAGACATTTGCGCCAAGTAGGCCAGTTCTAGAGGCGTTAATTATAGTTTGAGGAGAGGTGAGTAGGAGGAACTTACGAGGGGCTCATTGGGATCATTAGAGGGAGTTGGCTGCAGTACAAATGTTGACGCGTCGGTTGATGGCTCTGCTGTATGAAAGCACCTATATCAGCTATTGCGGGTGAGGTTGAGACATGGTGTTCAGTTTACCCAGGACCAGCCGGACCTCGCCCGGGATGGGAACGGGATCAGTGGGGGACATTGTGTTGACGAGGCTGAGACTTGAGAGTGTTTGAGGCTGAGACTGACTGAGACAGAAAGACTGAGATGAAGTGATGATGATGATGAGTCGTAACGCGAGGATGCCACGATATATATCAAGGGTTGGAGGAGGTTGATTCCAAACTACCAGGACAGTAATTGATACTCGGTCACTTACTCAGTCATTCAGCCTGCATCTGCAGTCTGCCTGCACGAGACAGACTTGATACGATATGGTTACAGTATCTCGCTCGGTAGTTTAATCAATCTGTATGGGGTAAAGGGGTCAGTATGCGATTAGCTTCCCGCTATCCATGTCAACCCCTGTCTCGTTATCTCCCCCGCATTCTTGTAGCCACTTGGCAACAAGATGAGACTAGACTTGTTTGGGCAAATACACGCGCGGCGCCTCTTTCACCCCTTTTCGTCTATAAACTTCATCCCCCAGCCCCGCAAGGTCAGAAATCGCCTCTCACCCACCTCCATCAAACCCCTGGCCTCTCTGAACAAGCTGCCTGCTGTGACTAAACAATGGCCCGATCACGCGGAGGCTGCCTGAATTGTAAAGCTCGCAAGCGAAAATGCGACCAGACGCGTCCAGAGTGCCACGCTTGCTCCCAAAGGGGCATGAGGTGCCAGGGTTACTCGACTCCTCTGCGCTGGGTCAATGGCGTCGCCTCTAGGGGCAGGTTTGCCGGTGCCTCTGTTCCCGACGCGTCATTGGTCGCGGTCCGGATCCAGGGCCCGAACCCAGACGTTGCAAGTCAAGATTCACTATCGATGGACTCGGAGACTTCAGCTCCTACACACGACACCACGTCCAGCACGGCCTCTGGCTCGTCGGCCTTCTCGCCCCGGAGCCTGCCAACCGCCGACCCTCAAGATCCCATCTTCCAAAGATGTCATTACTCCTCATTTGTCTCCTGTTTACCGAGGTAGTGTATGCTAATCTGCGACTAGTTATGAACTGTGGCCTCAACCGGCTGTACTCTACGGAAGCGACATCATGGGTCAAGCCCTTCTTCCAGGACATGGCTTATCAAAGTCCGGCCCTGGTGATGATCGCGGGGGCGATACAGGGTTACATGGATGACGGGCATCGAGGCATGTCCGTCAAGTCCATGGAATACGTAGACCTGGCACTACAGACCTTTCGACAAGAACTCTCCACCCGCTATGAGACTATGCACCTAGCGACAATATGTGCTGGGTTGCTGGTCTGCTCACTATGCGTATGTCTGCCTGTCTTTGATCAGTTTTGTCTCATTCTCGCTATCGGAAATACTGACTCGCGTGTAGCTACTCCAGAGCCAGCCATGGACCATGTATCTCGAACTCATAGTCGACGTCTACGACCTGAGAAAGAAACTTAGCACTGCAGGTCAAATCTCCGACGATTTATACACACAACATCTGCTAGAGGTCCTCGGTGTTATGGACCTTCCATCCATGGTCGTCGGCCGGATAAATCCATCCATCGGAGTCTGGAAACTTCTCCGTCGTCTTCAAGATGACCGTCAGCAAGGTCGAACTGACGGTGTCGAGGTTGTATCAGGTCTTCCACGATCGTTGCTCGACATATTTGCCGGCATGGTCGACAATGATCCAGAGCACACCGAAGATCGCTTCTGGACGTGGCCTGGGCAGATAGGTGAGTCTCTTCAGTGTCATTTCTGGGAATGCTGGAGGTTAGCAGGCATCTTGGAAGTCCGTCGTCGAAGGAGGATGGATCGAAAAGCAAGAGGTATCACAGATCGAGAAGATGAATCATCCAAGACTCCCGACACCGAAGTTGTACTCTGCCGCCTCATCTCATCGATAGATGCCCTTCAAAAGGCTTACGAGGAGCCTCGCAACCAGCACTTACTAGTCCACAATGGCCTGCCATATCCTGTGATCAACGCTGGTCTTGAAGTACCTCTTCTGAAACTCCATCCAACCTGGAAGAGGACACTGGATGAGGTCAAGTCTTCCTTTCTTGCCAAAGATTCAGTCGACCTTATCAATATCATATTTGAGTTACTCGATGAAGCATGGGAGGATGGCACATCGACGTTTGACATTGAGGCGGCCGCACGGTCGAGGGAAATGGAACTTGCAATTTTTTAAAAACGCGTTTGGTTGGGTCGCGGGCGCATGGTAAATTGGTGGGAAATATTTGATTCGTTCTGTAAGTTTAGGCTCAAGTGCATTTCGACTTATCGCTCGTAACGAATGATGTAACTCTCTTGATGAGAGATTTCGTGTACTCAGTATTAGGCGCAGAGTAATCAACCGTGTAAAAGGACACCGACGCCTTACCATTCTCAACCACATACGTCTCCCCAGGAAGAGAACAGTCGCCGTTGATACATGCATTAACGCCAGCAGCATATGGTTTGATGTTCGCCCAAGTGAACGTTTCCTTCTCGGCATCAAGAACCGCTTCATTGACATGTGCGTTGCCCGTGAATCTCGTCTGGACAAAGTCTGGGTCGTGGTCTTGCTTTGTCAATACTGGAAGATTCACGTTAACGCCGTAGCCGATGGCAAGAAGGGGGGCGTTCTTGGGGGCTGTGGCGGTGAAGTTATGGACGAACTTTCCCTTGGGAATCAAGTCATATTGCGAAGGGGCAGTCAAGTTACCCTCAGTGGTGAAATCAGACGTTCCGCCTTTTCCACTCTGCTTTGTCGCAGGAGCAACAAGCCAGACTGATAGACAAATATCAGCCTATACCTGGAATATTTAGAGGGATTAACATACCATTATGTCTCTCCTCCTTGAAAATACGATATATTTCGCGCAAGTTTCCGGAACCAAATTCATCGTCACTGTTGAGGAGGATGTTGAGGGCATAAGTGTATGAAGCCGGATGTAATGCTGCTCTAGCGAGGATCGAGGACAGACGCACCTTGGCAGCATTGAAGCCTCGATTAATGAAGAATTGACGCTGTCACGGCTAGAGTATCACGGGTCAGACAAGAAAAGGTGTCCAAGACAATGGATTGAGCGATCTTGACGGTCGTTTATCTACACAAATCCAACGGAGGACGGCCATGTCCGTTATCGCTCTATGAGGAGGTCAAAGGTTCCTTCAATTATCAGTCTAAAGCATCACACTGTATCTTGTTCTCGTGCTCTCGTGCCTAATACAAGACGTTGAAGATTACCTGGTTAGTGGGTGAGACACGATAAGTTCTTAACACTTCTACTGCTATTTCACTAAAGGTTGAGATAATCACCTAGCAGAGCTATGAAACCTGGTTATCGCAAAGGCGGGGTATGAGATGCAACCATACATGTGATAGACAAACCATCTCGGATATTACGGTTATAAAAGATCTTTATGTATTCGAGCCCTATATTAATGAAGCTTTTGTATTTAACTACAAAACCAATTATCCTCTATAACCTTTAT